>MRZZ01000069.1:0-15682 GCA_002025285.1 Acanthamoeba comandoni | reverse complement strand
TTACATTAATTTTAACCTTTTTTAATTTAATTAATGGGTTTAGGGATAATTCGAGGTTTGACGCAGCTGCCAACCTTCAACGCCCTACAGTCCATTGGGTTTGCTCGACAATACAGGTTGAGAAAAAAAACAAAAAAATCAAAAAAACAAAAAAACAACTAACCTTGACTTTTTTGTGTCACAAAAAGGGCAATCCATTGTTGGCCAGCGTCAATGGGTTCCAAAAGCTGCAGACCATTTACGCAGGCATTCAAATGATGGTATTTATTTAATATCGACATTCCATCTTTTTTCTCAGATCTTAAATTAATCTTAAATTAAATATTCCGAATATTAAAATGTGCTATTAAAATTTTTAAAATGTGCATATTTGACATTCCAATTTGAACTCAATGCAATCACTGACACAACTTCACGTCTCTGTCAGGACAATGACAACTTGGTCAGCGTCACTGGGTTCTCTTCGCTGACATCCTTGGGAGGCATTGGCATTTTGGTTTGCCCCCCACCCCCCGATCATTCAAGCGAATTCACAACTGTACTGATTAAGATGCTTCAACCATCATGTCCCTTTTTTCCTTCCTCTATCTATGATATCAGGACAACTGGCTAGGTTCAATTGCTCCATCCATTTCCGATGTCAACGCTACCACTGATTGGGGCAATGTTACCAATGCTGGCTATGTCTTGATCTTTGTATGTGAATACCCTTTTTTTTAATGCCACTTGACATTCACGTCATCTCACATCTGCTTTCTATTACCACCACAGACCTCTGTAGTGCAGACCATTGATGCCTTCCACAACGTCACAGAGCTCCTTTATGATCTGGAGATCAGGGTAAAGCTCTCCTCAACAAACATTGATTAGTTATCCGTCTTGTTCTGCATTCCTTGCATTGATGGCGAATGTAGTGTATCTCACATGAAAGGTTCTTCTTCTTCTCTTTTTCAAAAAATATTACTCAACCACACACAGGGCAACATGTACCTTCAGTCAATAAGTGGGCTTGAGAAACTGACAAGAGTGGGCGAGGATCTGAACATTGAGGTAAACCTAACTCATCATTCTTCATCTTCTTCACTTCTTCTTCTTCTAAAGAACCAAGTACTTAGTTGACCACGCTGACCGTGTTTTCGTTTTTCACTTTCTAGAACAACCCTGCTTTAGTCTCCTTCAACTTGCCTTCCCTCAACTACATTGGCCAGGCCTTGTTCATCTATGTAAGCGCAACCAACGTTATGCTCTTCAATTGAAGAAAGGTTGAACGAAGCACTCACGTTTCTATTAACTGCACTTATCAGAGGAATCCACTTATTACCTCATTAAACCTCAATGCCGTAAGCTGGGTTGGCGCTTCTCTTACAATCAGGGTACGTCATGGTGTAGACTGCATATCTCTTTCTATCTATGGAACAAGAGTATTTGCTAATAGCAGAACAAATAGAGCAACGAAGCTTTGATGGGAGTGAGCGGTTTGSACACCGTTACACAAGTTGGTGGGCCTCTGATTATCCAGGTAAAGTGGCCACGTGTAAAGATTTGTTGTTGCATTGGAGGATCTCCAGCCTGCTGTCTAATTGATCTTCCCCTTTCCATTCTAAACATGCTGTCTCTCTTTCTATCTTATCTTAGAATAATCCTTTACTGCTGAACCTTACTTTCACTTCCCTTGGTGCCATAAATGGAAGTCTTACGGTGAAGGTATGAGTATTTAGTCTGTTCCAATGGTTTCACCAATGGTGAACTGATTCGCCCTAATCAAAAAACAGGACAACCCAATGCTTGCATTTGTCAACCTAGCTTTTCTTAGTTCAGTGGGCAGAGCCATCTCAATCATTGTATGACCTGTTGATACTGTTTCGATGTTCCTTCGATTATGATCTTAACACCTATTTCTACAGAATAATACTGTGTTGGTGAGCCATGGTGTGACACAAACTCTCAAGCCCTACGTGCTTACTGTTGTGGTACCCATCCTCCTACGATATTCATTTAAAGTCTTTCATACAAGGTATTGGCCTGTGTTTCACCCGACATTTTCTCTTTAACAGAACAATCCATTGTTGCAAAGTATTTCTGCCTTCACTCCCTCTATGAGCCAAGCCCAGTCTATCACCATTAAGGTTTGTTTAATGCTTCTCGCAACTCTCTGATAATATTTATATTGATCCTAGAATTCTATTTTTTTTCTCTGTGCTACCAACGCAGTTCAATCCATCGTTGGGCAATTTCTGTTTCCCTGAGCTTATCCAAGTAGATACAAGCCTTATTATTGAGGTTTGTTTTTGTGCCTTCTTTCTTCACTCTTTTATTTGACACTCAGACTTTTTAAACACGCAATACAAAACAGAGCAACCCTGCCATGACAGCGATATGTGGGTTCACAAAACTGATTACAGTTCGTAGAAGCCTCATCATCCAGGTACTATTAAATTCATCACTCTAGCAATCGTCACATTTTTTTCAACCCGAACTGTCTTGTATGCCAATGTACAAATACTATTGCTGTGAACAGGACAATACAAATGTTACAAGCATGCCAGGCTTCAATGCTCTTCAAACAGCGAGCTATATCCTCATWAAGGTTTGTTGGGGGCACCTCTAATCGTAATTGTTTTCACTTTCTATCTCCTCACCCTTATTTCTTTGTCCTTTGCAGGGTCAGGCCATTACAAGTTTGAATGCTTTCCAAAACCTTACCACGTTATCGACCGGTGTTGCAATTTCTGTACGTTGTACTTCCTGTACATATCAGTTAAGAGCTGTGTACATTCACTCGTTCTCACTTAACTTGATGATAGGAAAATCCAAATTTGCTTTCTTTCTCTGGGTTTAACTCTTTGACGACGCTTGGTGCTGCTGGTATTCTGGTACGACTTCGCCACTTGTTTAGACGTTTTGATACATTGAGTACTTTTCCTTGATTTAATGAGCATTTCTCTTCTAAAAAAAAGGGTAACTCATGGTCTAGTGTGCAGACAAGAAATCAGGTTTTTAACCCAAGTTCGATTAACATAGGTCATCTGCTTTAGTTTTTTTTAACGCTTCTTCTTTCTCTCCAAATTTCAATTAAAGGAACCAAGAAGCATGGACACTGAAAAACCCTATGTCATCATCATGGTATGTTTCTTGATTTGCGAGCAATTAAAACCAACAAACTGACACTTTGTTGGTTGTATGTAGAACAATGCCGCGTTAGGGAGCGTAGATGCCTTTCACAATCTGCAAAGTGTCACCTATAGTCTTGAGATCAGAGTAAGTGCACATCGTTTCACCTTCTTCTGATGCCACTTCTTGTGTTCTTTGGGTGTTGCTTATTTACATGTAACCCACAGGGTAACAAGAAAATGCAAGCGGTAAGCGGATTCGAGAACGTAGTCACAGTGGGCTCCGATCTGAACATTGAGGTGCTTCTACAACATTCACTTTCCCGCCAGCTCGCTATTAACACAGTCTTTGTTCTTTACTTGACACTTAACAGAGCAGCGGTTTGGTGTCACTAAATATGTCTTCTCTTCAATTTGTTGGAAACTCTCTGTTGGTCCACGTATGTACTTTCCTCTCACACTTTTGTCATTGGACATTTATGCGAGGAAGTTTTGTGGGAACATGATCGCACAGTTCTTGAACTACTTTATATTGATTGATGTTCTTTCGACCAACAGAGAAACCCGTTTCTGTCCACGGTGAATATGAATGCAGTGAATTGGCTGAACGGTTCCCTTGTCGTCAAGGTAAAATCACCCAAACACCCGTTAATAAATTGTTTTCTTGTCTGAATGGCTAACCATACAAACCACTATACAGAGTAATGGCGCGTTGACAACATTTAGTGGTTTGCAGAGTGTGGAACAAGTTGGTGGTGACCTTATGATTGAGGTTGGCCCATATTCCATTTTGTTAGCAGTATTTCTTACCATATTTCATTTTCTCTCTTTCTTGCAGAACAATCCTTTGTTGACCAATCTGAATCTCAATTCCCTTGTTGCTATCAATGGCAGTTTTGACCTTCAGGTAAGGTTTCGGCATATGGAAGAAGAAAATGAGTATATAATTCTGATGACATGCTATCCATGTCTCCATATATAACAATGTATTTGTGAACATAGAATAACCCAGTGCTTGGATCAATCAACCTAGACCTTCTAAATGTCATAGGAGGGACCGTTTCAATCACTGTATGTCTCTTCTTTCTTTCCCTAATATTATGTACAAACATAGCGTTTCGCTACTTTTTTTAAAAAATAATTTTTTGTGATTTTTAGAATAATTATGCATTGGCCAGCCATGGTGTCAAAAACAATATCACGCCTCTTGGACTTACCGTTGTGGTATTTTCGATTACCTATCTTTTACTTTCTTACCTTACCACGGGCCTTTCATTTAAGAGTTTCGAACATTAAAACAAATAGAACAACACATTGTTGTCAAGTATTTCGATGTTCACTCCCAATATGACCCAGGCTTATTCTATCACTATCGCGGTATGTATTTTGTGCCTCTGTTCTTATTTCACAAATTCATTATCAGCATATTTTTCTAAAATGCTCGTGTGGTATGCACGCCTACAGTCCAATCCGTCATTGGGCAATTTCTGTTTCCCTGAGCTCGTGCAGGTTGATAGAAGTCTCATTATACAGGTTCGTTATGTTAATGCGTTTGCATCTAAATCAACCCGAACTTAATCTTCTAATGCTGCATAACACTAGGACAATACTAATTTGAGTGCAATTTGTGGGCTTACAAAACTAGTCACGATTGGTGCTAATCTCATCCTTCAGGTACTGTCTATCAATTCGATTAATTTTGTTTATTGATTTAAATCAATTTGAACATTTGGTGTTTATTTTATACTCTAACAGGATAATGCAAATGTAACAAGCATGCCTGGCTTCAACGCCCTGCAAAGTGTCGATTTTGTGCTTATCCAGGTTGGCTAATTGCTGTTTGACCATTAGTCATTACGTCAGGTTTCTAAACTCCTTTTATATTTACAGGGTATGTCTGGAGTGACAAGCTTGGACGCATTCCATAGCCTGGCCGATTTGTCCACTGGCATCCAAATTGCTGTATGTTTCAACATAAAACTTCTTACAAAATGCAGTGCCTCTTCTGGTACTAAGTTTTTTAATTTTAACAGGACAACGCGAAGTTGGGATCTGTGTCTGGGTTCTATGCCTTGGATGTTCTTGCCTCCGTTGGAGTTCTGGTACGGCTGCTGGTATTCTTTAGCAAACTTCAGGCAGTAATTAATTTCTTTAATTCTTTGCAGGGTAATAGTGGTTCGATGATGAAAAGAGAACAGGTCTCACTCCTCTCTCAATTAGTTGGCATGTTTTTTGATGGAATCATCATGTTGATGTGTATATAACAATAGGAACCAAGAAGCACAAGCACAGATGGCGCCTATGTTATCCTTATGGTACTCACAATGACAATCCTCTTTAGAATTGGTGTATATTATTGACCACGCTATTTAGAACTAACCATGCAAATCTCATAATAGAGAAACGATGCATTGCGAATGGTCGATGCGTTCCACAATGTGACATCTCTGACATATGGCCTGGAGATCAGGGGAAACGACAACCTGCAGGTGTTCAATGGTTTGCGCCAACTTGTGGCCACTGGCTCTGACATTTACTTTGAGGTGAGCAATCTTTTAGGCCTTGTATATTTAAGTAACAACTGATATCTATTTCTTTGCACACAGAGCAATCCAGTGTTGGAGCCGTTTGATCTTCCCAATTTGATTTCCATTGGTGGTGGTCTCTTCATCTGGGTATTGTACCTTCGTTTCAACATCCATGTACAAAGCCTTTTTTAATCTCTTTTGCTGTTCAACCAATGATACTATATAAACCAGAACAACGACCAGTTTGTGGAAGTAGGCTTCAATGGCGTGACAGAGCTTGGTTCTTCTCTTTCAATTAAGGTCAGTATTTTAGCAATGTCCATTGATATTTGTTATTAAAGAGCTGTTCTTTCACTTGTTTAAACGTGGGATATCGTAGCGCAATGTCAATTTGACATCAGTGAATGGCCTCACCAATCTGACCCAGATTGGCGGTTCTCTTGAGCTCCAGGTAATCCACCTTTAGAAAATTCTAGTTTTCCCATTTGCTTTTACGAGAGGAGCTTAACCAAGACACACTGTTATCTTTAGGCAAATCATAAATTGCAGGAAGTGAAAGGCCTCTCTTTGGTGCAGCGTATTGCCCACCACCTGAACATCATTGTATGTTTCTCCACCAGAAGTCTCGACTATCTTGTTGATGTCTGCATTGTCATCATTTATTAATTGACTACCATCTAATTTTATACGCTAACAGGACAACCCAGTTCTCGCGTCAATTAATATGACAGTTCTAAGTTCAGTGGGCAAGACCATCTCCATTACTGTATGCCTCTGTTCCCATGTTTTGGCTCTGTAATTATTTTGTTTAGACTACAGACTAACACTAATGTATTACGTGTTTATATTTTCGTGATTTAGAATAATAATGCATTGGCGAGCCATGGTGTGTCACAAACTCTCACCCCCCTCGGACTCACAATTGTGGTATGTTTATTCATCTTTCTGGATTTAATTGGTATTTTACGACTGAAGACTGAATATTTTACATTAGAACAACACTGTTTTGTCAAACATTTCCATGTTCACCCCCAATATGACCCAGGCTTATTCTATCACCATCGCGGTATGAGCCTCGCCTTCCTCCTGTTTCATTATTCTATTCATTATAATTTGTTGAACTAACCATTATCTTGTGGCCCTAAACAGTCCAATCCATCGTTGGGTGATTTCTGTTTCCCAGAGCTTGTCAAAGTCTACGGGAGCTTCATTATACAGGTTTGTTGTGTTTGCCGTGATCGCGTAATTTGATCAATACTAACCTCCGCAACCTCAGGACAATAATAAGTTGAGTGCAATCTGTGGCCTTACAAAGCTAGTTTCTATTGGTGCTGACCTCATCCTAAAGGTACTTACAAGATGTCGTGTTTGATGTTCCTACCCTTTCTGATTGTTGTCTTGACTCTAATACGTTTGGCCTCTCCGTGCATAAACAGGACAATGCAAATGTCACAAGCATGCCTGGCTTCAACGCTCTGCAGCGTGTCAATTTTGTGCTCATTCAGGTTTGCTCCAAATTCCTATCTTTCTAGGGATTGTCACGCTCGCCTCTAACAACACATATCATATCACTCGCAATGCGCAGGGTCTGTCTGTGACGAGCCTGGACGCCTTTCATAGCCTAACTCAGTTATACAGTGGAATTCAAATTGCTGTGCGTTATTTCTAAACCACATGTCGTGCTCTTTTGTAACTCAGCTTTTCGCTTATTAACCACACTAATAGGACAACGCGAAGTTGGGATCTGTATCGGGCTTCTCTTCCATGGATGTTCTTGCCTCTGTTGGTATTCTGGTACGGTTTTAGTTATTTCATATCTCTGTAGTTTTGGACTCACTTAGTTCTTTACTTCCACAGGGGAACAGTGGGCCAACAGTGAAAAGAGATCAGGTTATTCTTTTCTTGTTGTTTACCACCACTTATTTGTTATTTAAGACACGACAGGCGACATCAATATCACAAACATAAGTTTATTGTTGTTGAATCTAGTTATTTTCTTGTACTTAAAACAATAGGAACCAAGAAGCACAGACACAGATGGCGCCTATGTTATCCTTATGGTACACATACTCTACCACGTGTATAATCTCTTATCGTATTCCTTGACTAAGCGGCAATCAATCATTAACAGAGGAACGGTGCATTGTGGATGGTCGATGCGTTCCACAATGTGACAACCCTGACATATGGCCTTGAGATCAGGGGGAACGACAACCTGCAGGTGTTCAATGGGTTGCAACAATTGGTGACCGCTGGCTCTGACATTTACTTTGAGGTACGAGCAGCACAATGAGATCAATGGACACTGGAGTGACTCACAAATTCTTTTTTTTGGTGTGTGCACCCAACTTGGGACCCTTGCTGCTTTACAGAGCAATCCAGTGCTGGAGCCGTTTGATCTTCCTAATTTGGTTTCCATTGGTGGCGGCCTCTTCATCTGGGTATTTTATTTGTGTCACTATGATAAACATACATTTGTTGAATGTTTTTAGAATTGGCATATTAATCTTTAATTTGAAAAACAGAACAACGATCAGTTTGTGGAAGTAGGCTTCAATGGTGTGACAGAGCTTGGTTCTTCTCTTTCAATTAAGGTCAGTATTTTAACAATTCCTTTCTCGTAACAAGAAAGAAAGGTCTGGTGCTCACTGCTGACCATTCTTCTCTCTTTGATATATCATATAGCGCAATGTCAATTTGACATCAGTGAATGGGCTCACCAATCTGACCCACATTGGCGGTTCTCTTGAGCTCCAGGTAATCCTAGTCTACTCCATCACTAAAGTGATAAAGATGTTCGCAACAATATTAATTTCACAGTGTGCGTGTGATGTGCTAACTTTCTCCTTTTCGTTGCACCTTAGGCAAACCACAGGTTGCTACAAGTGAACGGCCTCAGCATGGTGCAGTACATTGGCCGACACATAAAGATCATTGTAAGCCACTTATCATATCCGCGCAGTTCTAATTGTCGTCTGATAATTTTATTATTATTCATTCACCCACACTCAGGACAACCCAGTTCTTGTATCAGTTAGTCTGGCGGCTCTATGTTCCGTGGGCAAGACCATCTCAATTATCGTATGCTTCTGTTACTTCTTGTTTCACCGTCATGCTTGCTGTTTCTAGGCATAAGAGGCTTACGCTAATTCAATCTTCTATCGTGGTTGTCTAGGATAACGCTGCGTTGGTGAGCCATGGTGTGACACAAACTCTCACACCACTTGCGCTCACGATTGTGGTATGTGATTGTATTATTTTATGGCTCCCACCTTCAAACTTCCGTGTGTACCATTTGATTGATTCCTCATGCAACACAAACAGAACAACACTGTATTGTCCAGCATTTCTATGTTCACCCCCAATATGACCCAGGCTTATTCTATCACTATCGCGGTACCAATCATCTCAAGCCTCGTAACTACTTGTGACTAATCACATCTTTCAACCGCCAAACAGTTCAATCCATTGCTGGGCAATTTCTGTTTCCCTGAACTCACTAAAGTCTATGGGAGCCTTGTAATACAGGTTTGTTTGTGTGATTGCATTAATTACATTGTAGCCCACTCTGACAACTGTATAAACACTATTCAGAGTAACCCAACCTTAAATCAAGTCTGTGGTTTTACGCACCTGTCTTCTGTTGGAGGGGACCTTATTGTGCAGGTACTGATATTTTTATTATTTCTCACTGTATTTTGACTGTTTATTCCCTTTCTCATTTTCTTTCTGCAAAACATAGGACAATACAAATGTAACAAGCATGCCTAGCTTCGACGCTCTACAAAGTGTCAATTTTTTGCTAATAAAGGTTGGTATTTGATAGGCCTAAGATGGATATTTGGTGCGTCTCAAAAGATGTATTAACGCTTTATTCCTTCCTTGTGCGGTTCTTCAGGGTCAGTCCAGCGTTACTAGTTTGGACGCTTTTCACAATATGACCAACCTTTATACTGGCGCTGAAATAAGTGTATGTAACAATGATCATCGTCATAATAATTCGGTCTTGATGTTGTTTTTGCTTCCCTGAATGTTGCAATCGTGTCTTCAAGATATCTTTCTTTTCACTAATCCCTCATTTATTTCAATTACAGGAAAATGCCAATCTGCGTTCATTCTCTGGATTTAATTCTTTGACTTCGCTTGGGGCTGTTGGCATTATGGTAAATCCAAACCAAATGCAGCTGCAAAATTATATCTGTTAGATCAATTGAATGTGGTTTCCATTTTTCTTATGAATAGGGAAACTCATGGTCAACAGTGCAAACTAGAAGTCAGGCAGAACGAAATGAGGCCCTCCCTTCATCAAATGGCTATGTGGAAATTACGGTAAGCAGTCACCTACCCGTGGCACTATTCTCTATTCCTGACTCCTGTTCATATTGACTGACCGATTATCGAATGACAAGAATAATGCTGCTTTACAAAGTGTCGATGGCTTTCATAACCTTGAAAGTATCGTCTATGATCTTGAGATTCGGGTAAATCTTCATAGCTCGGCTTGATCAAATGCAATATTATTGAATTTATGTTAACCTTCGTATTGTATATTAACCATAGGGCAACAAATATCTGCAAACTGTAAGTGGCTTTGAGAAAGTGAGCATAGTGGGCAGCGAACTGACCTTCGATGTACTTATACCACAATTCAATTCGGAAGCACCTTCGAATATGATTTGAAGCTGGTTCTCTAAAATATATCTTTCCTTCTCTTGTTTCTAGATGAACTCTAACTTGACCTCATTGAATCTGCCTTCTCTTCAATTCGTTGGCGGATCTCTGTTTATCTCGGTAAGTGTCTAACTCCCTCTAATAATTTTGTATCTCATCTATATTCTTTCTACTACAGAGGAACTCGCTTCTCACTACGCTGAATGTAAACGAAGTGAGTTGGATCGGTGGCTCTGTCACTTTTAAGGCACGTTCCCAATCAACCTATGTTTATACCAACTTACCTTACTTTGTTTAATGACAACCACTCAAACTATTAAACAGAATAATGCAGTGTTGACCACTGTGACCGGATTGCAAAGCGTGGAGCAAGTTGGAGGCTCACTCACTATCCAGGTACTTATTTTGATTGGGTTGTAAAGTCTTATCTAGATTATCTATTGAGATGTGGCTTTTTAAAGTAATTTTGTAATGAATTTTGATTCTCTCTCTATTGCAGAGCAATCCTGTGTTGGCAAACCTCAGTTTTAGTTCACTCATGAGCATAAATGAAAGTCTGTCTCTTAAGGTGAGAGTTATACTGCCTGCTACAAACCAACCACAATCCAGTGTCTTACTCCATTATATGCGGTGTGTAGGACAATCCAGTGCTGGCATCAATCGATCTGGCAGCTTTGAACACAATAGGAAAGACAGTTTCAATCATTGTATGTATCTCCCTGCTTTCATGAACTATAGATTATAATAATTTTAATGTTTAACAATAATTTTCAGAATAATACTGCTTTAGCCAGTCATGGTGTGATACAAAACGTCACACCACTTAGTAAACTCACAATTGTGGTATACAGTCTCTTCTTCCTTTATGCAATAACGATGTCCCCTTGTGGAGTTCGTATATGCGTTCTCACAAATTTTCTTTTGCCTTTTCTTAATGCAATAGAACAACACCGTGCTGTCAAGCATTTCTGTGTTTACTGCCAATATGGTCAATTCATATTCTATCACCATCGCGGTATGTCATCCAAGTCTTAAGAAGTTGTTTTTATTTGCTTATCTCAAATAAATTACCACAGTCCAATCCAACGTTGGCCAATTTCTGTTTCCCTGAACTCATCCAAGTTGTTGGAAGCCTCATTATACAGGTTCGTGACTAGCATGATAAATGCTGTGTTGTTTCTTAGTTTATTCATTTCCAGGATAACGGTCACTTGAGTGCAATTTGTGGGTTTTCAAAACTGGTATCCATAAGCGCAGACCTCATCCTACAGGTATACACATTGAAATAAACACAAACATACAGAATAGAAACCACACTCATAACTATCGTGGTCTGTTTATGTCCACACAGAACAATGCAAATGTAACAAGCATGCCTGATTTCAATGCCCTCCAAAGTGTCAATTTTGTTCGTATTAAGGTTTGTTTACTCTCTCTCTCTATACGCTTGTCGGTCTGGCGTCTTACTTTGTGCTATTTCTTTGTATCTCTGCAGGGCCTGTCTGGCGTGTCAAGCTTGGACGCCTTTCAGAACCTCAATGATCTATCTATTGGCATTCAAATTACTGTATGTTGTTACTCTCTGATCGATGTTTGTGGTGCTTTGCCATTAAGTTGGCAATTTATATGATTGAATTGCACCGACCAATCCTCCTTAATCAATGTTCAACAGGACAATGCCAAGTTGGAATCTGTGTCTGGGTTCTCCACCATGAACATTCTGAGTTCCATTGGTATTTTGGACAATGAAAATGGGTCATCAACAGCCACCACAACGAGAAACCAGGTACAATCTTAAATGATGGCATTTTCTTGTAAACAATGGCTTTAATTGGGATGTGTTATAATATTAGGAGCAGCCCAGTAATGCAACCGCCATGACCGGATGTCCTTACGTTAACATAATGGTATGTACCTTATCTCGTAGTTTGAGATGACTAGGCTGTTTTATAATTTTTACTGCAACCACCAACAAACAGAGAAACGATGCATTGCGGATGGTCGATGCGTTCCACAATGTGACAGCGCTGACATCTGGCCTTGTCATAATTGAAAATAAAAATCTTAGGATCTTCAATGGCTTGCAACAACTGGTGACATCTGGATCTGATGTCATCTTCCAAGTAAGCGATTTGTTCTCCCATTACAAATCATTTGAAAGACATTTAACTGTGTTCGTTTCTCTTACATACAGAACAACCCTGTGTTATACCCAGTTGACCTTCCCAATCTGATTTCTATCGAGGGAGGCCTTTTCATTTGGGTACAATATTTGAGTCGTACAATGTGCCGCTTTCAGTTTTCAGTGCTAATCACTTTTTACAAACAATATATCACAGAACAACGACCTGTTTGTGGATGTTGGCTTTAATGGTGTTACGGAAATTGGCGCTTCTCTTTCAATCAAGGTACTATACTTGTAACAACCAATTTCTGAGAATGTTCATCTAATTACTTTGCTTCTTTGTAGAGCAATACCAATTTGACAACAGTAAATGGCCTCACCAATCTAATCCAGATTGGCGGTTCTCTTGAGCTCCAGGTCAGCAATAATACACAGTGTAACATAATCTATTAGTGATATAAAGTTAGTTTCTAACCAGGTTCATATGTAGGCAAATCACAACTTGCAGGAAGTGAAGGGCCTCGGTTTAGTGCAGCACATTGGCAAGCACATGCGCATCATCGTATGTTCATTTGCACCAACGCCCTAATTAATTTATAGTGGTTATATTCTTAACCATTGCTTTATTGATGAGTAACCACCAATTCATATTCATATCTAGGATAATCCAGTTCTAGTTTCAGTCAACCTGACAGGTCTGAGTTCAGTCGGCACTACCATTACAATCACCGTAAGTCTCTGTTCTACGTTTAGATCGTTTCATTCATTAATGCATAGGCTAATACCACTGTATGTGTGTTTTTAGGATAATGGTGCATTGGACAACCACGGTATCACGAACATCATCACCCCACTTGGGCTAACTGTTGTGGTACCTTATTGTCCTCCTAACTCAATAGACAAAAAAGCCATAATTTTTAAAATTCCTTTCTGATGAAAACCATTCCCTGCTTTTTTTTTGTTGGAACATAAATAGAACAACAATGTTTTGTCAAACATTTCGATGTTCACTCCCAACATGACCCAGGCTTATTTTATCACCATCGCGGTATGAGCCTCACCTATCTGCATTTTTCTAGATTATTGGCGCATTTTTCTCCACTTGGACACACGTAATTCTGATGCACAATTCAATACAGTCCAATCCATCGTTGGGCAATTTCTGTTTCCCTGAGCTTGTCCAAGTATATGGAAGCCTCGTTATTCAGGTTGGTTCGCAAAACTGAGCGAGCGGGTTTGTGTTCATGTATTTCTATTAGATACTAACTCACACACTATCAGGAAAATAATAACTTGAGTACACTATGTGGGTTCACAAAGCTGGTTTCTGTTGGTGCTGACCTCATCTTGAAGGTACTCATTTCTCAGTTCCGATTCTGATATAAGGTTTTGTCAACTTCCACTTACCATCGTTTAACAGGATAATGCAAATGTCACAAGCATGCCTGGCTTCAATGACCTGCAAAGTGTCAATTTTGTTCGTATCCAGGTAGGCTTATACAAAGGAGAGCTCCCTATGCACTTGCAAACAACTGTCTCTTTATGCAGGGTATGTCTGGAGTGACAAGCTTGGACGCATTCCATAGCCTGACCGATTTGTCCATTGGCATCCAAATTGCTGTATGTTGTTTTCAGTACCCATCTTTATTGTTATTCGAATCTCAACACAAAAACATAAAACAGGACAACGCGAAGTTGGGATCTGTATCGGGCTTCTCTTCTATGGATGTTCTTGCCTCTGTTGGTATTCTGGTATGGGATATTCCCTTTGACATTTATTGCACCGCCAGTAGACCATTCAGTTATTGATGCATTTCTCATAATAGGGGAACACCGGATCGACAATGAAACGAGATCAGGTTCATTTTTCTTTTTAATTGCAAATATTTTTTTCTATTTTTAACTTGATTTCTTGTTGTTCATGTTCAAATAACAATAGGAACCAAGAAGCACTAACACAGATGGCGCCTATGTTATCATCATGGTACTCACACTGATGCTGCTTACTTTCTTCGCAATGCTATACTATTACCACCGTATTAATAATCAACCCTAAACACCAACAAATTAACAGAGGAACGATGCATTGTGGATGGTCGATGCGTTCCACAATGTGACATCTCTGACATATGGCCTGGAGATCAGGGGAAACGACAACCTGCAGGTGTTCAATGGTTTGCGCCAACTTGTGGCCACTGGCTCTGACATTTATTTTGAGGTGAGAACAGTGCAATAACAAGACGCAATATCGTCACCAATTTGTATGAACTTATTGGATGTGATTTTTTGGTGTGCTGCTTTACAGAGCAATCCAGTGTTGGAGCCGTTTGATCTTCCCAATTTGGTTTCCATTGGTGGTGGTCTCTTCATCTGGGTATTGTGCTTTACATCATGATGTGTTGTTTGACTTATTTGCTCAGTCTTCTAACGTAACTTTCGCACTTAATAGAACAATAATCTGTTTGTGGAAGTTGGCTTTAATGGTGTAACTGAGATAGGCTCTTCTCTTTCAATTAAGGTCGGTAGTTAAAAATCTCTTTTGATATTGATGTACTTTTTGGCTTACCATTCATCCTTATCAATCTCGCTTTTACATTACAACTGTGTAGCGCAATGCCAATTTGACATCAGTGAATGGGCTCACGAATCTGACCCACATTGGTGGTTCTCTTGAGCTTCAGGTAATCTATGGTTTGCATTATGCTACTGGCAGTGCTCTCTACCTCATGTTTCACGTTGCCTAACCGATCGCTCTATTAGGCAAACCACAGGTTGCAGGTAGTGAATGGTCTCAATTTGGTACAGCACATTGGCAGAGATATGGAGATCATAGATAACCTGCGGCTTGTATCAGTTAACCTTAGTGTTTTGAATTACGTTGGCAAGAAAATCTCATTCATTGTACGCTCCTCCTTGAATTATCTAGATCGGATTAAAGTCATCTTAACGTTTTTCTTTAATTTATTGTCCTTAAGGACAACTATGCATTAGTGAGCCATGGTGTAACACACAACATAAGGTCACTTGGGCTCACTGTTGTGGTACACGTTTCCTCCAAATTCTTTCAAACTTAGATTTTATATTTATCTTTCTTTTTACACTCACCACAATGTTACTCTAACACACGCAGAACAACACGGTGCTGCCAAGCATTTCCGTTTTTACTATGAATATGACTCAGGCTTATTCTATTACCATTGCTGTATGTCTCAATGAACTTCAAAACAAACGAGTTATTTGTTGTACCT
>MRZZ01000067.1:0-12732 GCA_002025285.1 Acanthamoeba comandoni | reverse complement strand
GTCATACTGGCCTTGGAATCACCGTATCTGGTGTATGTTTCAATTGCAAGACATCTTGGCTGCACCTTCTAATGCATCTACAGACTACGAAGGCTCGACAAACCACAAGGTTTCATTTGTTACCTTTCTCCCTTTGCCACTACAGATCTCTGGATTTATAACATGGTACTATATTTTCAGGACATGGCCTATTACTGGAGGAGTGAGCTCGATCTATGCAATCTATTTTTGCGACTAGATAGCAGAAACTGTACGTCCATCCCCCCCCCCATATTCTTTTGTTGACTCTTTCAGAGCCCAAAGGATTATGGATAACCTCTTCTCCCATTGTATTACTTTAGTTCATTGCTGGGGATACCGAAGCTTTGTGGTTTCCCATGCGGGAGTATTATATCATTTTTTAATTTTCCTTATTATTTATATTATCCTTTTATTTTACTTTTTATTAAAGTTGTAGTAAAAAAAAGATAAATGTGATTTCCTCTTGTCCAGTTTTATGGGAGGAAGTTTTTTTTCCTTCTAGGTTCAAAAAACCCAGATAGGGACAATCTGAACCTGTCTGATACACAAGGAAAAAACACCTTCATTTTTTCCCAAGAGGGCATGTTAGGAAAAAGTGGGCTTTATATCTTTTTACTACAACTCTATTAACAAGTTGTTATATATTTAGCTTTATTTTTACTTTAAAAAAAATAAATATTTTTCAGCTGTATTAAACAGAACAATTAAGTGTTTAGATTAATTTTTCACTCACAAACACTTTCTATATCAGAAACATTCTGAATTGAACCAATAGATCCTGGTGATAGACGTGCAGTGCTGTTGCTTTGGGTTCTGAGCTTTGGTTAGGGTCTTTGGATAAAAAAGAAAAAAATAAGGTTGGATGTATCACCTAGTTGAACCAGTACTATAGCTACTCGTTCTTGTTTTATCAACTTCCCATCTTTCTTTCTGGCAAAAAAGCCAAAACGACAGGGAAAATGGAGATACACATTTGTCTCCATACAGAGAAAGGGTCATCAAGGTCAAGGGCAAGATTTCTACCAGAATTACAAAAACCAGCGCAGCAACTGGATCAACCTGACCACAGTTTGTTAATTCAGATTTAGGCAAGCTTGGTGAAGAGTACCTTTTGTTTAATTGTTGAATATAGAAGGAATCCCACCATACAGGAAAGAGAGACAGTGCAGATGATCAATAATACGGTAAACTGATAAAAGTTGGTCAACAGAACAAGGTTAAAAGCTAAGTTTGAACAATTTGTATACCTTGATTATCTTTGCTCGACGAAGCTCTGTGAATTCCTTACTCAGGCTTTGTGCTCTCCCTAGGAGTAAAAGAACTCTGTCGAAAAATGTTAAAACTGTTTTCTAGAGATCAATGGTTAGCAGCTACCTTATTCCATATATCACAAACCCAACACAAATCAACAATGCCACACTGGCAATGACACCCTGATAAACCAGTGATAGGACGTATCTAAAGCACAGTTAACAAAATTTAAAGTAAATAAATGGCCAACCAGTACCTGGCCTGCCTGACCCTATCCGGCTGCTCTCCAAGAATAAAGCCATTCTCAAAGCACTTTAGCTAAATAAAAGAAATATCAAAAAAGTTGATGGAGCTCGGAATTCAACTTTTGGATTCACCTGGCTAAACTCAGAAGTCTGCTCCATAATAACAAAAGTTATTGTTAAGACAACCAAGAGTGTATAGATCAACACATTTGCCACAAGAAATGCCTAAATGGTTCAGGTTAGACAGAAACAAAAAATTTAGCACAAAAACTTACAATCTTGATGTTTTTGATAAGTTCCCGTCCAAGCTTGATAGATCTGTTCATTGAGTACACTAACGAAACCCTACACAACCAAGTATAAAAAATAAATCTAAATGCTCTAAGGTAACAAAGATTTTAATACTAATTACCAAACATATACAAGTAACGTGTAGATACTTAAGAATAAGTAAACTGGCAACTAAAAGAAGACGGTTAGGTTAATCTTAATATAAGATGTTTATACCAAAACATACCTCACCAAAAATTATGTTTTGAATGGATGATTCTTCTTCAATAATACCCAAAGGTAGCAGCAGGAAATACACAATCCTATCTGTGAACATATTAATATCCCTGTTTTTTTGGTGTAACATGGTACACTCACCTATAAGGATTATCTCAATTAAGATATGAATAATACGGGCGGTGTTGAAAAAAGTGCTTCCACGTTATCCAAATAGCCAGTACCAGTGATTTTTGCGTAACTTTTATTGCCTGATTACCATGATTAGCCATATACTTCGAGGTTCTTAAACCTATTGCTTACCTCTTTTCGAAAGGTGATGCACAAGTTGATGATTGAGAATGTGTTTGGGATGAATACCGCGAAGTAAAGAGAAACAGCGAAGTAAAAGAGAAATACAGTTTGGGTGCTAAGCCTGAACATTAACTTTGTCTTACTACAGATGGAATCAACATGGTAAAAAAGAAGTGCTACCTTTTCAAAAAAGATGCTTCTTTCCAATCTGACAGTCTCCATACCGGGAAAAATGTTCCACTTAAAATGGAGGTTCTTGTGATAAAAATTAGTTACGGTAGATAACATATAAACACATTTTACCTTAGGTTAGAGCATATCTTCAGCCCACCTTCTTCTTCCACAACCCATGTGGTGACGTCAAGAATTTGAAATACAAGATTTTCCCCTTGCCCCGTGCTAGCAAATCAGCTATTAATTAAAAGATCACAAAAATTAAGAAAATAACTAAACATACAGAGAGGCCAGGTCGAAGGTAGAAAACTGGGGATCCAAAGGTATGTCATCCCTCTTGAATAGACAAATTGTGATACCTTCCTTTGCTTCTGTTATTTTTCCTTCAACCTTGTATCATTCGTATTAGACAAGATTTTGTTGAAAAAAAAATCAAGAACCATACCGAACTGCCATTTTGAAGGTGATCAAGCTTAAATTCTGCTCCATCCCCTATTAACTGCCCTACTGTAACTCCATGCTGGTTCTGAAAGAACAGAAAAGTTTCTTAATTGTTGTTTTTGTCAAGACACAAAGTACTACCTTTATGAGAGAATAGTCTTCAGCAGGCAATGATAAAGTGCGCAGGTAGACATCACTAAAGAAGTACACCTTCTTTTGTATCCGAAAAAAACTCACAGGGCTGAAAAAATGAGACTTGCTTTCATTAAACGTTTTTCTTGGGTAAATATTTACCGTCCATAAACAGATACATCCACACACTGAGATTCAAGTATGACATCAATGAATTGAATCTCACCGATTGGATGGGCCTTTTAGGATATGGGTGTTACACAAAGGGAGTCGTGCAGAATTGAAAAACCTTACCACAACATGTAAAGGAAAGGAGGAACAGGCTCTCCCTACTCCAGCTAATATGGGCTCTGAAATTTTGTCAAAGCACCCTTGCTAGAAAAGATATATGAGGGCTTGATATGGCTTTACTCCTTGCACTTTATTATCTACCTTCACAGCAGTTTCACAGGAACATGCAGTTTTTCCCAGCATATCAACTAACCTGTTATATCTTTTACACAATATATGGGGTGTATGAGAAGTAAAAAACAACGGTATCCAAATACAGTTTGCAATTATTGTTCGAAAAACTGACCTGCAGTATTGGTGTGAGCGGTATATATAAGCTTTGTAGTTGTTTCTGGCTTCTTGCTGAGCTGAAATTAGGATTGAAGGATCAAATCCCTAAAACAAACATTAGTAAAAGGCACTTTCAAGATATTGCCCTACATACCTGTTGAACTGTCCTATTAAAGATTCCCCAAGACCTTTGTTTCCACTGTAATCTGTTCCATTTCCCTGTCTCTCTCCATTCCCCTTGTACTTCCAGTGGGTATTTTACAGAAGTAAAATTGCTAGTGCTTAAATTACCTTCAATCCACTCATAGTAAGACTGATACTCTCCACCACACTCATCACATCCACTTCTGAAAAAGGAATTTAGATATGGCAGCCATTATCTTGATCTCTTCTTTATACCTTGTCTTAGGAGTCAAATAGAATTCTCCTGGAACCTGTAATTCTGCTGAGTAAGTAAAGGAGTACTGCTTTTCTTTGCAACCATATCCTGTTGGAGAGGTTTTCTTAGAGGACACTAAAAAGAGACACTCTTTGACCATACCATGGGCTAGGCATTCTTCTTTGTCTGAAGCAGTGTGAGTCCACAAAGCCTGGCCTCCATCGGGAATATGAACCGACATGCACTCTCTCTCATTTCTGGTTGCAGTTTATCAGCACTATTTGATTACCAGTACATAGGTTAAAAAATACCTAATTGAGTAGTCCAAGCATCCAATCTTTCCTTTGTAGGTACTTTTGGGGCAACTTGGAAGGAGCTGATTTGGATGCGCCGAGATTTGAAATGGGAAAACACAAACACCATCACTAGGACCAACAGTTAGAATACTGTAAAAAATGGCAAGTTGTTTTGGTTGTACATTGAAGAGTCTGGATTCCTAAGCTCAAAATCGGTACAAAAACCGCTCTTTGCACAGCTCTCAGGATCAGCACACCAAGAAAGATTGTGCCTGTGAATAAGACAAGAGGTGCAGTATCCTCCTGCCTCACATACATCCTGTGAAGAATTAGATATGGTGTAGTACTGATTTGCACTACAAAAGGTACCTTTGGTGCTGCCGGACAAGAATAACAGAAACCCTAGGGTAAATCACTTGTGTTAATTACATGAAATATTGTGATATTTCTGCAATCTGCACACCTTTGAGCACTCGTCTTCAGTCTGGTATGCTCCAAACTTCCACACGCGACCTGGCTTTGTTAAGTTAAAATGAAGTTTTCGGCTTCTATTACAGGTGCCTGGTACCTTCCCACCACTGGAGACGCTTGTTTAAACAATTGTTTTGAGATCCAATATGCAATAACTTACATACTGTTCCTGTCCACCTGAAATTGTGTCTTAATCTTTGGTTTGTGAATGAGCCTCAGATACTTACACACATAACCCTACGTTGCCATGTAAGACAAAACACCTTGAGGAACACTCCTCCTTGCCCATCCTATCATCCCAACAAAAAGCCTTAAACACCAAAAAAAATATATCAGGATTAAGCAAACAGAAAAAAAAATATCTGAAGTACCTCACAAACTTTACGTTTTTGTCCATAGGGTCCTATCTATACATGAAAGTTAGTTTCTGAGCATTAAAGTGTGCCACGGTATTACCTCTTCATTCACTGATGTGCAAAACGAACTGTTCATGCAATCATATTCAGATGATTTTATACTTTTATCCCATACACACTCCCCTGTCATTGGTAAAGCATGTGCATTCTAAATTCCGTGGTAAGATATTCTGTGAAATCAAAATTATCAAATGTGTTTAGATACCAAACTAGAGCAAGGATCCAGATTGCTTTGGTATGTGCCAATAAGAATTTCATGAGTATAGCACCCTTCCCACTCAGATACTTCAGTACATTAAGGAGTTAGAAGCAAAAATTGAACTTAGATTATTCGTAGCAAGGATATCTCAAAGCATAAATCTGGGAATTGGTCGGTACAAACTCCACAAAAATGAAATCTATTGTTGTTGTTGCTCAATGGCCATGTTGGAGCAAGACAACTTTCTTGACAAAATTCAGTACTGTAGCAAAGGAAGTTGTGAGCACTTAATTTAATTACAAACTTTGCGCACAACCTTCCATATAAAGTTGTTTTGCAGGGCCCCCAGTTGCAGTTATGCTGAGTTGGGCAGTTCTCCACCCATATATTGTCTGGGCTTCCTTGGCAGACCACTAGCAAATTCAGTTAGGCAAATACAACAAGGAGAAGGCTACTTACAGGTTTGTCCTTGCAACTTTAATCCTGGAAGAAAAGGCTCTGTTGGTGACAATCCCCATTTGCTCCTGAGAAATAGTTTATCGTATTGTTCCATCTGTGAGTTCATGCACTTTTCAAAGTTAAAGTTCTATGATAAGATCTAGTATTTTTCATTCATTATCCAATTGTTTGGGATATCTGTGCAACAAGGTCGTCCTGCGCCACTCGTTCCAGAGGAATCATACAAGTCCCATACTGGCATGTTGAATTTTTCCATTGGCAATCTCTGTCTGTTGCACATGGTATTGAACAACGGCCAGTGCTTAAGCATTTTCTTTCTCTGTGCAAGATATGAACCAAGTTAGTAATCCGTCGAGTATTTTTTGTACTTTACTAAAATTCTAAGCAATATTTCGTGCCTTCTTCGGCAATCTGCATGCACCTGGCAAGGTTCCCCGAGATATTTAGCTATACAGTCTTCGGACAGTGTCTCAGGTTTGACTGAGGCCTGGACTAGAATCTGTAGAAGGAGATTTAGTACATAAGGCTAAAGCTGCTGCAAGAAAGGTAGTTGATTTCAAGCTTGCCTTTTGGGTCTGGGCAAAGCAGCTCCTCTCGGGATCTTCGGAACGTTGTTTATACAGAGCATAATCTTCCAAGGCTTGATAGATACAACCAGGGGCCAAGGGGCACCTGAAAGGGACTATCTCAACTTCGGTCTGGGAAACGTTAGGAAAAGCATACCTTTGCAAGATGTTGGAAATATTAGGAAAGTACTGGTTTTGCCGCATAACTCTGTACATTGGTTTACACGGGGCTCTCCAGGAGGCTCTGCGAAAAAGTGTCAACTAAAGTTCTACAATAAGCTTGTATCGGGCAGGTACCTGATTGAACAGCAAGGATCTAACAAATAACCGGGATCTTCCATAGATAAAGTACAGCTGGAGCTCAAACCGTAACGTGTAGTTTGGTTTTTCTGTAAAGCAAGTTAGTTCCGTAGCAGTGGATAGTCGTTCACCAAGTGTACCTCAAGGTAGTATTGCTCAATTTCATGCTCGCAACCAAACCAGGCGTCGCTGTGAAAAAATAACCAATTACTTCAGTAGAAAGAGATTATTGAGAACAAATTACCTTAGTGTATAGAGATTGGATAAAGTGACTAAGGATAAAAAAGAATAGCCACCGTGGGAAAAATCAAAAGAGTCAGAAAGGGATTTGAGTTTTTGCGCTGTTTCACTGAACATTTCAAATGAGCACTTGGGGTAGAAAGGCTTCATCTGAGCAGCGTCCTGAACTGCCTGAAATTGTCATTTTAGCTATTTTTTCCTCCTTTGGGGGAGATCTGCGCTTACTTCTCCAATCTGACCAACCAGGTTCGTGAAAGATATCGAGCAAGAATTTGTATCAAAGGGCCAGGCTTTGTTTTTCTTGATAACTTGTGGTATGTTACCATGATCTCCCAGCCATTCAATTGATTTCGGCACAACCAGAGAAAAATGGGAGACTTCTGCTACGAACTCAAACTCACTGCCAAGAAAGGCATTTAAGTTGTGTACTTTGGAAGTTTCAGCAACAACAAACCTGGATTCAACAATTTGGCTTATTGACAGAATCTTTAGTGCCGGGTCATCACAGGGAGGAACTGGAATGAATGGGCACTATCGGAGGAAGTTAGTTATGCGAGATATCCTTTTCCTAAGTTTCAGATAGTACCTGGTTGCTTTTGTCCTTGGTTTCGCAAATTAAAGAAATTTCTCCATTACATTTTACTCGCACATTCACTGTTCGAAGAGATTAGTGCAACATTGCACCAGGTGGAAAATGGTGGGTGATACAACCAAGTTCGAAAAAGTGAGACACCGGGAGAGGTTCTGACAAATCTGAGCCTTCATCAGTTATTACTTCGCCAAAATTATTTTGGTGCAGATCTTACCATACACACTGAGCTCATAATGAGATATTGCGTCAGAATAGCTTGTAACTGCTACATACAGAGTTTGGCCTGGCAAGAACAGAGGATCGTCGCAGCAAAATGAGAGCCAATAGGGCAGTTTCATGTAGCCTCCAGAAGTCGCCCTAACAAGATACTTACAACTTAATTTTAAGTGGGGAGAAATTTGGTTGGCCCATACCAGGTGGCTGTCCAACTTAAAGGGAATGGTTCCATCTGACTTGCAAGCAAAACAGGCAGAACCTAGACATTGGATTAGCTGGAATTGTTGGGGAGCAGCAGAACATTTCCTAACCTGGGCCCTAAGTGGACGCAGCAACACAACTAAATTGGGACTTGAAGGTATTATCTCATAGAACTTGCTTTCATAGGGTTCTAGCTTATCAATAAGCTTCTCTGGTGGCTTGTGTAAGTGATGAAAATTTGCTGTTCAAACCTTATGAGCTCACCTGAAGTATTTAAGCACACGTGAGAAGCAGTCCAAGAGCACTCTGGGCGTGGCAATGGAAGATTTTGGCAGGTGTTGTTGCAAAGGCTGTTAACAACGAACACTGGTTCACTGAACAACACATCCCAAAATTGGTGGGTCTCGATATAGACCGATCCTGTTATTCATAAGCAAGGTCAATCATCACCACTGGTAGGAGCTACTGCTGTTCATGTACCAATAAACAAACTGCTGTCCACTTGCTCTGTTTGTCTCTCACTAAACCTAGTTTCTACTATTGTTGGCCGTGCAAAAGAGCATCCAAGACATCCTGTAAATAACAAAAACAGGCCAAGAAGAAGTGCGTTTGGCGCCATGTTTGTAAAAAAAAAAATGAGGCAGGAAAAACTGGAGTGGCTGACATCCAATTTATTCAGTTGATTCTATTTACAGATATGTGGTCCTTATTTAGACAAAGGGTATCAGCCTATTTATTCAAACAACGCTATTGATTAAATTGATGTTCGCCCCATATAAGCGAACACCAAATCCATGTACGCCATTATTTTCTGCTTACCACCATGAGGTCTCTCAAATTTCTTTTTGTCTTGTTGTTCCTGTGTCAACTGCACAGTGGAATTTGTCTACTTACCAAATGCCAGACTTTTAGGGTCCTAGCGTCTGCGGGTTTTAAAATGCCCACCCTCAAACAGATGACGTGTATCGCTTCGTTGTCAAGTGCGTTCAATGAGGAGAAAGTTACTGTGACTCCACTTCAATGGTATTGGGGATTGCTTCAGCTTCCTGAAAATTCCTGGTGCTCTCGTGTGGGCCCCGGAGGAAACTGTAATATGAAGTGCATCTCATTGTTGAATCCGACGGCAAATGCGATGTGTGCCAAGGTTTTGTACGACATGTATGGATTGAATGGATGGGCGGTTTACCTTCAAAATACTGAGTACTGTAACAACAGATACAGTGTAGACGAATGCTTGTAAGTTTGCTCGTACTAATTCAATCAACAATAAACTGTGGACATTATATTTGATTTAAATGAAGAAATACTTAGCACCAAGAAGCTTGCAGAAGTGAACAAGAGGCTTTGGTGGTTTAAGTTCGCATGCAGAAATACACTGTCTTCCAGGAGAGGAATAGAAGCTCAAACACATCACTCCTGGTACTATTAGCATTAGGGCCCCTGAGTTTGAAAGCTTCAAGGCAACTTTTTCGCCTACACTCTCCGAGCTCTCACAAACCATTGACAATAGTTCAATCACTTTTCTAGCAGAATCGCCCTTTATAACTGACCTATTTCAAAGTTGTTAATAAAACGTTTCATTAATAACGTTTATAAAAAATTACCTTTGTGTAGTGGGACATATGCCGGAATTGGCGATTGTTGCGCCCATTAAAGCCATCAGCTCAGTGTTTACCTACAATAACATGAAATCAGCATCTCATAAAAGAAATTTCTTCATTCTACTTTGAATACCTCAATAGATAAGGCCAGAAAGAAAAAATCCAAGGCACAAGAGGCATCTGCTTCCAATGAACCACACGCCTTCTACTTATATCGATTAATTAGATTCTGGGAATACCAGCTTGTTGGCTAAAATAAAGTAAAATCTCACCATACGATAAGCAAGGGAGTAGTCTAAATGTGCATAATTTTGAAGAGAGAGAAATGTTGGCATAGAGCAGGACAGAGTAGGACCTGGCAAAGAAAGACCGGCAAACTCGGAGACCCTGTGCAAAAGGTACGTGGCACGTGCATCTGCTGGCGACGAAGAATGTAATAAGGACGCCATTTTAAGTGCCCCGCTCGTTGTCATAGACAATTTGTCACTGCCTGATTTTAAAAAATGAAATGAGAATTGATAGGGAATTGTTCTAAAGCTAAAGCTTAGAGATTTGCCTGGAGGTAGGGCCCTTAAGAAAAATTCCTGAGAAGGGATATAGTTCAGCTGATCTGCTGCCAGCGCATAAATAAACGGAAATACACTTTGATAAAGCGCGAACTGAATTCTTCTATCTCCACAAGAAAATGTTTGGCCATCTACAGTACAAATCGATATGCTAATATCTTTCGATGCCTGCAAGATGAGAGAATAAGCAATTGGTTTGCTTTGGAGTGGCGCAGTGTATCACCTCACCATATAGTGTATGTACATACCCTTAGCGTTGCATGATTTAGTATGTCAGCTACATCAGTGCAGAAATCTTTGAAACTCTTCCCCAAAAAATTTGGCCAAGAAATGCCTTGATCCAGTCAAATCTCAGTAATAAGCTAAAAATATTCAATTGAACATTTAATTTCGCGGAGAGTCTCTCTAACCTGCCAATGAATCCTTCCAGAGTCCCCCCTCCTGAAAAGACTGAAATGGTTATTATAGTATATCCCTAATTCTCGTTCCAGATCATTTAAGCACCTTCTTTGTGGGCTCTTGAATTTCAACAAAGTTGGCCATGTGGCCTTCATTCTGAAGCTTCTTCATAGGAAGAGTTGAAGCCAAATTACTCCTTATGGAAAACAAGCAAATTGTTAGGGTAGGTGCCAGTTATACATTGAACAAAACATGGACTAACCTTTCATTTGGAACACCTGCAGGGGGTTCTTCTGTGCTCTGTTTCCAGGTGTATTCTACAGCGCTTTAAGGAAGTAAGCTGTAGTTCAACAGCTATATCACAAAGAAAGGGAAAGGAATTCACCTGGAAGGTGTGGGTTTTCGCCCTTTGCGGGTCGGCCTGCGCCTCCCAGCTTGTCCAAGAGCGCGTTTTGGGGTGTTCTAAAGGAAAAGGGTCAACATTTGTAGTTGTACAATCTAAAAGGTAAACAGTATTCACCAATCGAGCACTGCGTGATTCAACTGTGTCCAGCTGGCTCGTCACAGAAAGTGTCTCCTCGGCATGAATATTTTCGACTGCTCTTTCTGGTAATTCCTCAACAAACGTGGAAGGAAACCACCCAGTTATTCGATGTACCGTTCCCTGCCACCAACCAGATTCATCTTTGATGACGAATAAACGTATTCAGAGTGTTTAATTTGGTGTGAAAGATAATAAGATATGCAGTGTTAACCCTTCAAATGTATGTCAATTACATCGCCAACTTTAAAGGATAGTTCTTCGCTGATTGCTGCTTGGTATCCGAAAGTGGCTTTGGCCCGTGATACAATTGGCACAACACCTACCAAATCTCGTTCTTTTAATGCTATGGCAATGACAGAAACTATTTAGGTGTACCTTTTGATGGAGTAGATTCCAATTGAGTATTTGCATATAAAGTTGTCACTTGCATAGATGATGCAATCATGGCATTGCCATCCTGTATCCATTTTACATGACAATAATGGTAAGGAATTTCTTTTCGAAAAAAAAAATTTTCACAGATTCAAGAGTTAAATCGCACCAACATCTCCTTCTGAGTATCTTGGAAGGATCCAGAGTCAGACAAGGTTGGTCTCATGGAGCGCGTTGGCGGAGGCGGCTTCTTCCCTGTTTCTATTTGGTAAACAACATGATTAAAACATACCACAAACCACAGGAATCATCACAATTGGTAATCAAAAAAGAGCAATATTTCCTATGTCTGGAACCACTAATGCCCTCCTTGCCACCTGCTCTCGAACTTGATCTGCATATGAAAAGCGAATAACTTACCTGGACTGCAGGGCAATGCAAAATGACTTAAGGGAATATCCACCCCTTCTTCATATAAATCCTTCTTTGTGAAAAGAAAAGGGCAAATATTATTATTTTCCTTTGCGCACTTCTATGATAGTTGCTTACAGGGCGAGTGAAATTTGAAGGGAACAGTCCTATATCCTTATTAAGCTGCCCCTTCCACCATCCACTGTCATCCTCTGCCAACACCGTTACAATATCCCCTTCTCGCAAAGAGAGTTCCTTGTCACAAGTTAGGAAATCACATGTTGGTTTGATAAGACAATCAAAAAGGCGCAATAAGGGCTTTACTTCGGACGACTCTGCTCTGTAATCGAAAATCGCTATTGCCCTATTTTGTACCAAGGTGGCAGGGGTTGTGCTATCCTCGAACAACCCTTTCCAAGTACGTTGCACAGCTTTATCAATAATCAGAATGAGCGAAGCCTGCAAAAAAAAAATAAATAAATTTAGAATAAATAAATTTAGCATTGTCCTTTTCTTTCCTTCTTTGGGGGGGGGATACGTGCCTGATCCTTACATAGTTTGCAAGAGCGTTGTTGTGTTTTTTTCACATTGATACCACTCCAAAATCGTCCCTAAAGGATTTTTTGGTTACTGCAAAAAACATTTGAACTTCGGACCAAAGGGGTGGGTACTTCGATTATTGGCTTATCTTTGATTCGCACTTGCAGATTATCTTCTGAGAGGGCAATTTGGATGTGCGTTTGATTTGTCCCTTCAGGAATACTCATTTTGATTGTCAATGTGGTGGCATCCTGCGCCCAAGACCATGCCATTTTTGGACCGAACCGCAGAAGGGAATAGGTTTTTCAAGGCAAGGTGTTTGCCTTGGCTGCAAAAAA
>MRZZ01000059.1:0-13551 GCA_002025285.1 Acanthamoeba comandoni | reverse complement strand
TTTCACATAGAAATCAAACAGAAGAAGAAGCTAACACGTTTGAGAGAATTTATACTTACTTTAACAGGACACCATAAAGGTAAGTGTCAGCATGAGCATGTTTGACACTGACTAATATTGAGGGGGTTTAGCGTATTACATTAAAATTACATTAATGAATAATTAAATACTTTGGGCCATGCATGTAATGTTACCTTTCTATGTCACATGTGGTTGCTGTTGCTTAACAAGGGTAATAGAGATCTTTAATGCCAAAGTGCCTGCCTTACCGATAATTATTTAACATTTTTAAGCACCAACAGACTGTGGATGGCCATCCGCAGGTTTTTTTTGGAGAATAAATTTCTTTGAAAGAAAAAACATGTCGACAAAAAAGGCCAAATATTTACATCGTTACTGATGGATCTTGTTTGGATTGATGCACCTGAACCACCAAGCCAAGGGCCAAAGGGGAAAGTTCTTCATTCTATGTTTTAAGAAATTTAATTGTCTCTATTTTTTTAATTTTTCCTCTAATGGATGGAATTGTGGGGCTGCATGACCAGATATAGCGTTGTTGGCTCTCATTTGCCAAGCTTCTGATCATAGTGCACTTGACTTACTTAGTTTGACAAAGTACATAAATAAAGATCTTTTTATTTTTTTCCCTCTCGAAATAGTCCATAGAATTGTGCCGCAAGTGGTGGCTTTATGACTAAGATGTAGCATTATTGGCCAAGAGCTTCTTGATCATGGTGTACTTGGCTCACTTTTGGAAAGCACAAAAATAAAGATCTTTTTATATTTTATTAATTTTATCTCTCCAACAGAGCAAGATTACAACCAATACTTAATTAAAAGACAGAGGCCATTTAATATGATATAAAGGTATGATTTTTATCAACCTCACTGTCTAAGCTTTAGAATATTGTGTTTGTGTTTGGGAAATAAATGGCCTCCTCATATTTTGTTGGCAAATTGCTGCATCAGGCATTGTTGTTTTGGTGAGGTGCAGTTCCTTGGCATTCTTTGGCCTCTGGCAACTTTATAAACATAGCCTCCTCACAAAAAAAGCGTGCAATGGTGATTTCTCACAGTCAGGCAGCAGGTGGTCGCCATTTTGCAGCATAGTTTGTCGAATTTAAGCTACCAGTGTAGAAAATCGCTGCCACACACCCTTATTTTTTGGCAGTGAATGACAGCAAAGAAGAGGGCTGCAGCTCTCAATGAGGCGCCAGCCTGGTCATCGTCAACTTGTAAAAACGCTAAAATCCTGTTTGAACAAAGGTGTTATTTGCTTTGTTTTATTCTCTTATATCTTGCTAAAATGAGAAGCCACTGCTTGTTAAAATTAAAAATAAATATTTTTAGATTTAAATTAAATGTTAACTTAAAAAAATACATATAAAAAGCAACAACTCCATCAATGATCAAAAGCTCTTCTTTTTATTGATGTCTACAAAAATAAAACAAGTTTCTCACTTCTTCTTTTTTTCTCAAGAACATATCAGTTCTTAAGCACCCCTGTCACGTGCGAAATTTGCCGCCAGTGGGACACTTTTTAAACTCCGAGTTATTTATTCCGTAAATTTCAAAAAGTGGCCGACTGGTGGCGACTTTTCTTTTCTAGAAAAACCAAGAAATCACAAGAAATTAAACACACCAAACGAAAACAAGACCATAAAAACACACACAAGGAGCGGGCCCACAATAACAACAACAACAACTCATTACACATTTTTTTGTCACAACACCACATAACAAATAGTACAACATGAGCGAGTCCACCACCACCACCACCACCACTACTCCACTTCGCTCGCTCAAACAGGTAACCATTATTGGTGCAGGCGTGGCTGGCCTCACCCTCGCTCGGCTTCTGCAGCTGAAGGGTGGCAACGTGCGTGTCTACGAGGCTGATGCTTCGTGCACAGCAAGAGACCAAGGTGGCTGCTTGGATCTAAGGGCACACTCAGGACAGAGAGCTGTTCGTGAAGCAGGGCTTGAAGACTCGTTTCGCTCCCTTTCTCGCCCAGAGGGACAGTCCATGATGATTCTTGACAGACATGGTGGTGTGCACTTTACCTTTTCTCCTGAGACTGAGGATTTCTCTAAACCAGAGATCGATCGTCTGCAGCTGAGAGAACTCTTTCTGAACTCACTCAAACCTGACACAGTGGCGTGGGGCCACAAGGTAGTGCGCATAGATCCCAACCAAGAGGGAGGCCATACTGTTGAGTTCCAGGATGGCACAACTATCAATGCAGAGTTTCTGGTTGGCAGCGATGGAGCCTGGTCGAAAGTGAGGAAGCTCATCTCTCCCCTTGAGCCCATTTACACAGGCGTGACCTTCTTCGAGACCCGATTTGCAGATCCTGAGGGAACGTGTGCAGAGTTTGCAGCGCTCACAGGCAATGGCAGTCTCTTGGCACTGAGCCACAACAAGGGAATTCTATCTCAACGCAATGGGGATGGAAGCATTCGAATCTATGTGTGCTTGAGGACTTCAGTAGACTGGGCAACACGGAAGGGTATAGATATTAGCCAGCACGAAGAGCTGAAAGCTGCACTGTTGGAGGAATTTGCAGGGTGGAGCCCAACACTCTTGGATACTTTGCACAAGTCTGATAACTTTGTGCACCGCCCTCTCTTCGAGCTACCTGCTGATCCACAGTGGACCACAAAGCCTGGCCTGGCAGTTCTGGGAGATGCAGCACACCTCATTTCGCCATTTGCTGGGGAGGGAGCCAACCTGGCAATGCTGGATGCAGTTGAGCTGGCCAACTGCCTTACATCTGAAAGCTTCCCAGATGCAACTGCAGCAGTGCGTGCGTTTGAGCAGTCTATGTTTGCCAGAGCTGAAAAGGCAGCTAAGAAGACTCATGCAAGCTTGAACGCCTGTCTAGCTCCAGAGGCGCCCTCAGAGATGGTCGCCTTTATCAACCAACTTAAGACATCAGGCTTTGCTGGATAGAACAATGGAAACTAGTTGATTCAAGAATATATGTATTTAATTGAAATAAACAAACGACATCTTTGTTAAAAAGCATTTTTGTTCTTTTGGTCAAGAGCAAAGATTCCAAGTTCTTTTTATTGAACAGACTCAAGTGTAGTGTGTTTGTTTTGTACTAATGTTAATTGTGGTGTACCATTTGCAATAAAAGGTTAAAGACCTGAGACAATTGGTTGGAGTGGAGTTCAGGTTTTCCCTTTTATTTTATGTAGCGTGAACAAGTAAACAGTTGTCCCTAATTGGGTTCGTGCAGAATAGGAGGCCAGCCACACATCCAGCACAACCTCCATATACTTTTCTCATCAACACTAGTTCTCTTGAAGCAGAGACTCTACTTCCTCTTCAATGGTGGAGAGAATGTCAAATCTAGTCGGTTGCCAGCCCAGCTTCCTGAGCCTGCTAGCCCGTCCACGGGAGTTGCCACCAAAACACTCCTCACTGAAGGATCCTAAGGGGAGTTCAGATGCAATTTGGTCGTGTGGGAAGGCGGTGATGGTGCTGTCTTTGATGGCCCCACGTTTGTGCAAGGCTTTTGCTATGGCCTCACCTATATTAAGTAGTGTTTCTTCCCCACTGACAGCAAAGTAGATCCCTTCACGTCCAATTGCTGCAGTGCCGTCCAGCAGTCTATCCACCAGCAGAAGGAAGGCAGAGACCACATCATCTATGTGAACGTCACACCAGTAGTTGTGGCCCTGTCCAACAATCTGTACCTTGCGATTCCTGATGGCAGATCTGATGAGGCCTGGGGCCAGAGTGGAATTCTCTTTAAACTGACCTGTTCCTAAACCATAGATGTTACCGGGGTAGAGAAGAAGGCTGTGAACATGCTCCTGAGGTAGATCCAAGACGAAGCGGTTGAGCTCTTGATGGGCACGGTCAAGGGGGATATTGTAGAGCTCTTCGTGGTTTTCGTCGTCATAAAACTTAGGGTTTGCATATTCTCCTTTGGTACCACGGTCCAGAAGAGTGCCAGTGCCTGAGGTTTGGAGAAGGTAGGTGGGCCTGCCTCTGGCGATGGCGTGCTGTTTTAGTCCCGACAGCAAGGCCTTAACGGGTTCTATAAGGTCTACGTCAGCGGTGTGGATGACTATATCTACTTCTGAACTGGCCTTTTCTAGTATCTTACTGTCAGACAGTGAGCCTACCACAGGGGTGACGCCAAGTTTCTCCAACGTAGGTGAGCTGCTTGCAGAGCGGACCAGTGCTAAGATCTCATACTGTTTGCCCCTGTTGAGAAGGGCCTGGAGTACTGAGCCTCCGATGTAGCCGGTGGCGCCTGTTAAGAATATCTTAGTGGGAGTGGTTGCCATTTGATGTTAATGTTGAAGTTGCTGGTTTGCTTGAGTGTGTTGTCTTGTTAGACCATACTACAATGTCTTTTATATGTTGTCAGTTCATCTTTATCGCCGCCTCTTCTTCGTTATGAGGCGCCCACATCACAAATCAACATGGGGGATAGCCTTCTGGGGGTTAATTGTAAAGAGTTGGTCTAAGTATTCTTGGGAGATTATCAGCTGGTACACTGTGTGATCGATGAACAAGATGGTTGTTGATAGTAAAAGAAATCAGCTGGAAGCAAACAAAACGGCGAAATATTGTATCGGAGCTTGATTGGAATTGGCCAACCACAGTACCCCCTTGCTCTATCAAAGGAACAGAAAAAAGTAGGAACCAAAGTTTATGGCAGGCATAGAGAACCTGTCTGTCTCGGCGAAAGTACTGGACGTTGCAACATCACCTTCTTTCCTACTGCGCGGGTGCAAATGGGCACATTAATTAATTTGTGTTGTTTGCGAATTTGTTTTTGACAACTTGGGGAAGAACACAGCTTGTAGCTTTATTGAGTTGTTCTTGGTACTTAATATTGTGCTAATGTGGTAACATAAGGGCAAGTGGTGGATGGAGGTAAGGTCTTGATGAGTTCTCCAGTGGTACCATCTACAATGTACACTGAGTCGCCCTTACTCTGATCTCTCCAAGTAAAGCCAAGTCTAAGTGAGTCTCCTACGGTGAAGGAGAACAGGCCAGAAGGCTTGTTTGGGCTGTAACATGCATTAGCCTTCCAGGAATTTTGTTTTGATAGCCAATACCACTTGCTATCAGTGGAGTTCAGGCGGAAGAGTGAGACGACCGTCTGACTATAACACGCCAAGCTGAAGAGCGTCGAGGTGGCAGGATCAAAAGTGAGTCCCATCAACCAGAAATCTGGGCTGCTTGAAATCATGGTGTTGCCATTAGCGATAAGGGTACCGTCGGTCACGTTGAAGGCATACCTACCATGGAATTGATCAAATTAGTATTCCCTCGACTGAAGAATATGTGTATTAAAATGGAAACGAGGAAGAGGGGGGGACAGGGCGTACAAGTGGCCGCTGGCAAACGAGCAATCCTGTGCATACAGATAGTAGATTCCATTCTTGCTATCTAGAGCTGCTGGCCCAAGGCTGCAGACTTTTCTACCTTTGGGCGGAGTCACAACTTCGCCTGTACTGAAGAATTGCAAGGGGGGTTAGTTAGTTAAAACAAAACAAAACAGTTCTTTCTTGGAAAGAAAGGGAGGAGTGATGCTCTTACACTGGGTTGACTTTGACTAAATAATAGGTGTAGGGGTGTGTGCGAGCGTTTTGTACAAAACCATACAGCATGTGGTCTCTTGAGGAGTATGCAAGCAGATCAATGGGGGTAGAACCAGTGGGCACCTGGGAGATCAAGGCACCGTTGGTGGTGTCCCACTTGGAGAGGGTGTGGTACTCGTTTTGTTGGCTGTAGAGCACTGAGTTGAGTGGATCAGCGGCATATGATGCCCACCAACCCCTCATGATGGGGTTGGTGGCGGATTGGGCCTCATAGGCACACTTGCCTGTTTCCAGATCCAGCTGGGCGATGGAGGTGTTGACGTAGGGAAACTCTGCCGCGACCACAACAAGAGTTGGCAGCTGGTCCTCTTGAGCATCCAAGGCCGTGGTTGATGCAGCATTTCCAACTTGCAGCAGCAAGGCCAAAGCGAGCACAAAGGCAATGTAAGCACTGGGCGCCATGTGGAACAGGGGGTGGCGTGATAAAAGAAGCTGAAGGAATTGGGCTTTTGTATGGTCAACTCCTCGAGGTTGTTACAACAACTCTAATCCTTTTTCTCAACACCAATTCAATTTTGCTAAAGGAAGTTCATTTGTCCCGACAACCGTAACACCCGAATTTTCGCAACATTGACCAATCGTAAAATTTTGCACATTCCATAGATCAAGGAGCTCAAAGTAACAAAATGCCAATTGGTAGGCGCCTATTGTGAAAGGCTGCTCTGTATTCCATCAAAACACTGAGTTTTTTCTGAGAGCATCCCATTTTGTTTTCAGCACCTAACTGCAAGTTTTGTGTGTTTGTCTGTTTTTGGCTATGATCAGGGCTGCTTTTTATTGTTGTTGTTTTTCAAAGTGGCCAACACAACTTCTTTTTTTTTAAATATTATGTTATGTTGGTGGTGGGACCCAGCACTTTCAAAAAAAACAAAACAAAACTCACAACATAATAGATGAATTAAGTGATTTTTGAGTCTAATTTGTTCTCTATGAGAACAATTATTCCACAAACCTCTAGGTTTCTAAACATTCTCTTCATATATACAGTTTGACAAAAAATGTGTGCCGACCTGATGATGATCCAAGATCCACTCTGCCTGAAGAAGAAGAAGAAGAAGAAGAACTGACCACAACACTCTTGTTGGATGGACTCCGGTTGAGGGTCGTGTGATGGTGATGGTGATGGTGATGGTTGGGCTCATCCGCCGCCTTGCTTGGCTTCTTTGAACCATTTTGGCCCATTGTGTGCTGAAATGGATGTGGTGAGGGACCAAGCTTCCTTGTCGTTTTGTTGAGATTTGATTTGTTGTCTCTTTCTCTAAACTGAACCTTCCTGAATTTGAATGGGAGCGTGTGTCTTGCAGAAGGAAGGACTGCAGGTGAGCAAGTAGTTGTATTTTCTTTTGTGCACATGCTGAAAGTGGAACTATTTTTGTCTGTGTGGCTTTTAACTCTCTTGTTGGGCAAGGAGACCACGGTGTCCAAATGTCTTGCCTAGAAAGTTGCAGAGGGATCCTGACTGGTCAGCAGCAAGCAGCAAGAGCCGAGGACAAGGCTTCAACAGGTCATTGTATGGTGTGGTTTTAGGCTTGTAGTGCCGGTTGGTTATGAAGACAATGACCACTTCACCATGTTCAGCATAGGCAGCCAGAGATGCAATTGCACCTGTGTACCAGCGGCACAGTTCGCGAGAAGTAACCTTTTGTTGTTTGGCAGGTTGCAATCTTGAATTTTTGGTTTGTATCCACACAGAGATTGTCTTTGTGGCTGGGTGCACCGGTTTACATGCAAAGCGCGCATCGAAGAGATGATTCTCTGGAGCACAGAGGAAAACGCCCTCGGTGAGCGACCTCACCTGGCCATCTGTACACATAATGTCCTCTTGAAGTCTCGCCACATCGTTCTTCTTCACAAGGAACTTGTTGACCTCGTAATATACTTGACCTGGCGGCAATTGAAGTCGTAAATCTAAGAGCTCACTGCATCCTACGAAGATGCAACAGTTAGGTGATGATGATGAAAGGGAGGAGAGGTGGCATGGATTCTTTCTTTCTTTCTTTCTTTTTACCCAATGCTCCGCGAAATAGGTCTGCAATACAGTGATGTTGATCATAGCACAACTGGGCTTTTTCCAAATTCTCTTGCATTATATTCATCGCTATCTGTTGGTCAGTGACTGTGGGCTGCTTCTCTTTGAGGCGCAAGAACCGTGGCTCATCAGGGTTTTTCAAGAAATCCTGCTGAGCTTGGTGCTTTGCTATGGCGACTCTTAGCCTGGCCTCCGAATGAGTTCCAAGCTTCCAATGACCAGACTTTGAAAGTAGGGATAGAGTTGTTCAAAGTGTTGCCAGAGCCATTTATGTTCGAGTGTTGGAGAAAACATTAAGTGATCTGGAATGATGACATGAGCGCCTGCTGTATAGTAATAGAGTGTTAGGTCAGAAACGTTAACAGGGTTTCAAATAAATGTACCTTGCCTTTACTGAGAAAATTACAGAGCAGCTTGCACACAGGAAATGGGATGCTCACTAGAAACTCACCGCGGCGGTGTTTTACGGGGACAAGATAAATAGCGCCATTCCGCTCCACTTGGCCAACATACCCACTAGCACCAAGATTGTAGGTCCGGCGAACAGGATGTTCCGTTAATGCCAGAGCGAGCAGCATTTTTGCTCCCTCAGCGCCACCAAACTGTTGCAATGAATCGAAGGCATCGTACTGTTGCAACTTGGTATAGATGGCGGCAGACCAATTGTGCGAACTGGGTATCATTTCTAGCATCCATTCAACAAAGCGAGGAATGCCCATCGAGTCACCTACAGCAATATCCCATATTGGTGATGCTATCATGGTGGAGGCTTCCTGGGGCCACATCTCAAATGCCATCTGGTTTATTGAACCCTTGCTGAGTGGTGTGAGGCTAATTAGTGTTCGTGGAGATTCGGTGGGCAAGAAGCGGATGTCGATGGCAGAAGTCCCTGTACAGATGGGGAGGATGAAAAAGCGCCCTGCTAGATTGGTTTCTTCTTCTTGCTGCTTCTTTGAAAAAATCAACAGCTCTCGTAACATGGCCTACATGTATAATAAATTATATACATAAGAAAATTAGCATGTGTTTTCTTTCTTTTAAATAAATAAACCCCTTGCCTTGAAGTGTTCACGTGGGTCAGGTATTGATGGAATAGCTGTGCAATGGTTGATGTAGGCCTGATACTCATCAAAGTGGATCACCATAAAAATAATGGGCTCTTCTTCTGCTTCTGCTTCTCCTTGCGTGTGTGTGTGTGTGCCCGCCTTCCTCATTCTTCTCTCCACTAAGGCCTCCTCGATGATACAAGTGAGCACACTGGGTGCATCAAAGAGTGTCCACACCTCTGGACCTAGTTAGTTAGAAAGTTGAATCATTTATTTTTATGGCAACCACAACCTTGCCACTACTACTACTACTAACCAGCCAATACAACGCATCTAAAATTGCGTGTGTGTTTTTACCTTCTGCCGTGATCTTGGTTAAGGGGATTCCAAGCCATCCACGGCTTGCAAGACGCAGACCCAAGCGAAGGGAGGGATTACACTCGTCAAGTGGTAGGCTCATCGCCATTCCATTACTCAGGTCTAAATAGATGTAGATTGGCCGCTCAAGAGCCTTCAAGAGTTTGGTCTGTTCCCCCTTTGGCATGAACGTGAAAGCTGGCACTCGATTTAAAACGGTTGTATCAATGAATTGTGCCTCATAGCTGGGTTTCGCTGATATAATTGTGCAGCCTCTCTAATATCTTTTGTAATCAAGGTTGGTTGTTAGGAGGAGGAGGAGAAGGATTGCGCCAATAGGGTGGGGACACCATCTCTTACCTTTAACCCTTCTTTGGCGTTTCTTCTGGGGCTCTATTCGTAAAGATGTTGTTGTTGGTTGTTTTGTTTGGAGGAAGGGATTACATTAGAGAGTGAATAGACATCAAATAGAGGATGTTTGGTGATTTTTGGGCTTCTTTTATTTTGTTGGCACATTTGCTTTCTCTTTTGTTGGGTTGTTATTTAATTGGAGGGAGAAATGTTGATTTAATGTATATTATAAGTACCTTGAAATTCATTTTCGAAACTATCGAGGATCGCGACTGCAACGGCTCCAGCTTTGTCACCAGCACGGGTCTTCACAATGGTTGCAACTTTCTCAGCGGAGAGCTTAGCCCACGATTTACCAGGAAAAAAATCGAAAAGGTCAGCATAAGCCTTCCAGGAGCCATTGTCCACCTTCTCTAGCCATTGCACCATCTCCGCTGCTGTCCATTCTGTTAGAGGCTTCTTTTCTTCCAATGAAACTTCTTGAGATGGCGCGGTCTGGGTTGTGCTGTCTGTTTCCATCACAGTCGCCAGGTTGATTAGTGTTTTGCAAGAGACACAGCACACTACGTTGAAAACCTGAATTTGAAGAAAAAGAGAAAAAAAACTTTTTCAGCCTCTCCCCTACTGGGATAAAACCGGACACGATGGAGCAAAAGATATATAAAAAATAGTGAAGAGACAAAGACCATGTATTTCAATAAATTCAAAGCATATGAATTTTTTGCTGATTGGCCCAAAAACTGTTTTTGTCGACCTGGACTGGAAAATTTTAATAATCACTTCGGGATTTCTTAAGGTGGTGCACCAATGGAACGCCGAAATTAAGGAATTTATCCTTTTAGCGATGGAATGTGCAAGAAACCACACGATGTCGACCCTGCACCAAATGGAATCCTTCTACGAAATAAAATAATTAAAAGAAAATATTTATTTAGTGGCCTCCTTCTTTGTGGAAAAACTCTTGAAAATGTCACACCAAATTTATGGAGGGGGGGTGGAGAAGACAGGGAGGGGCCGCAATGCAAAAGTTTCAGAGGTGCAGGCGCCTCAAACAAATGTCCTTTTACATTATCTATAGATGTCTTTGCATTTTGTGATATTACATCACTCTTTAAATTTGCATGTACTGCCCAATGTCTCCTCCTGAATTCTTTTTTCAATGAAAAAAGCTAGGCACCCTTCAATCATCGAGTCTCGGTAATCCATTCACAATTCACAGGGCACTGACAGTGTTAAGTTTCCGGCCATAGAGAAAAAAAACTTTTCAAGCCTTCCCCCCTTTTTTCGCACATTTTTTGTGCTGTACACAAGCTGCACAATTTGTGGACAATGTAGATCTATTCCAGATGGTGTAATTAGGCCCTATTGAGAAGAATTTTTATATTTTTATAAATAGTTAATTTGATCCAATGATATTCAAATAAAAGAGGCTTGTTGATACTGATTGGTTGATAATTAGTTTTCGATTTTTCTCAGCCTCAAATAAAGTTAAAAAAAATAAGTTAAAAATTAAACTTGCATGGCGTATATAAGTAAAAATAGAAGCAAAGACATAGTTAAATATAAGTAAAGTAGGAAGTAATATCAAATATAGGCAAAAATTTCTAATTTAAAAAAGTTGTTAACATAAATTAATCTTTTGTTAAATCTAAAAAAAAAAGCTAGCTAGATAGATTTTAGAACAATACTCTTAGACTTAGTGTTTTACTTATCACTCTAAGGCCCCTCTCTGGTGTGTGTTAACTCTGGGAATTACGTGGTTAAGCTATTTGTTATATTCATATTCATATTTACATTTGATAAAAAAAACACACACACACACACCAACCAGCTTTACTTGCACTAACAGACCCAAGAGGTATTGTTGGACTGGACGTCTTTGGCAAAACGACTTGGTGAGGATCGTTGTTGGTTCTTGTTCTTGTGGTGGTTGTCCATGACAAGCCTCTTTTTGATTCTCTGTTCTATGTTGTAGATTTCCTCGTCCCTTCCTTTTGGCGTTCGAGGGGACACAGCCCTTTTCATGGATGACGGGCCAGCAGTGGACAATGATGACACAGTGCTGTTGGCTCTGGTCCTGCTCCGACCTGATGATGATCCAAGATCCACTCTGCCTGAGGAAGAAGAACTGACCACAACACTCTTGTTGGATGGACTCCGATTGAGGGTCGTGTGATGGTGATGGTGATGGTGATGGTTGGGCTCATCCGCCGCCTTGCTTGGCTTCTTTGAACCATTTTGGCCCATTGTGTGCTGAAATGGATGTGTGTGGCCTCAGCTTGGAAGCCTTCCTTGTTGTTGTTGTTTTGTTGAGATTTGATCTGTTGTTGTTGTTGTTGAGCTTTCTTTCTCTCTAAACTGCACCTTTTTGAATTTGAATGAATGGGAGTGTGTATTGCAAGGAGGACAGTTGTATTTTATGTTTGCTTGTCTTTTTTTTTTAAAAATAACTACAACAAATGCCATAGAAAACAACAACAACCAGCCACACAACAACAGCAAATGTTCCAGGTGGTCACCATTAGGTGATTCCCTTGATCTCGTCGCCCCATGATGTTGTTGTTCTCTATGGCATTTGTTGGCAAGGACCGACCGTGTCAAAAAAAACCTTAAATTATTATTTAAATTATTAATTTAAAATCGAATTAAACTTGAATGAGATTTATATTATTATAAGTTGGACTTTTTTTTCCAAACAATGTTAAGCATTAATGGATTGTTCCTTTGGAAAGTAGGGCTGTTGCACGGCCACCCTACCAGTGCACTGTTACCCCATCTTTTTGTTTTTCTGTCTCTCAGCAACAACAGCTTACACAGAGTTTCCAAGCACCTTGAAAACATACTATTGAAGTGTTACTACATAGTTTATTGCAAGATGTTGTTTTTTTGGCTGAAAACCCAAGTTGCAACTTCAACACACCTGCTGGACTAAACAAAATCAAAAAGACAGAACATGAAAAAACAAACAAAAATAATCAAAAATGATTATTTGGGTTATGGTTTCTTCTTTTTTTTTTTTTTCTTTTCTAAGTTGATGATGTTGACAACATGAACAACATTTCTTTTGTGTGCAAAATAAAATAATAGAATGGTGCAAGAGGGTAAAGGACCACTTTTTTTCTATCAAAACAACAACAACAAACGGGAAAAAAAAAGGGGGGGGTAGTTCATTTACAATGGCTTAGTGGTGATATCAGAGGAGGAGGGGTGGTCATTTGGTCCAAAGAGGGACCAAATGGAAGTCTTGCTTGATGATGAACTACTGTTGTTGTTGTTGTGATCTCTAGGGCTCGTCTTGACCGTGTTGAACTTCTGCTTGCCCGTCTGCACGGCCGCCACGCCGCCGCGTGGGCTCAGGTTGAGAGAGAAGCTGTTGTCGATGCCCTGTGACACTTTCTCGATTCGCTCCTCGACTGTGCTCCTGAAGTTGTCGCTGCTGTTCACCTTGAAGCTGAAGTGCCTCGTGAGCGTCCTGAAGGTCTTTTCTATCTTTTGCGTCGTGGAGAGGAGCTCATCTGATGTGTTGGGATAGACGTTGGGCTCGAATTGGAGGAACGCGCCAAGGATCTCCTCGGTGATGGCTTTGTCCTTGACCTTCTTCTTCTTCGTTTTGATGATTTGCTTGGCGAGTGCCACTCGCTGCTCTGTGGAATTGGAAAATTGAGAGAAAAGCACGTGATCAGATCAAGAAGCATGACTTATCAAGTGATGGGCTGACTGATGAAGGATAGAAGGAAGGAAGGAAGGAAGACCCCCGCTTACCTTTACGATCAGGATGCTGCATCTGCCTGTCTATGTTCACAGCAAGTTGCTTTATCCAATCGTACTTTGTCTCGTCGCTGGATGCACAAAACAGGAATGCAGCAGTGGGCGAGTAAACTTGGAACAGATTTGGCAGGCCTATTCACATACAAAGAAGTATGTGTTAGATAATTCATATCAGTTCTGATATGAGTCAAGTTGTGTGTGGTAAGCTCACCTGGCATATCTGCTACGTCCTTGGTCCAGGCTGTATGGAGAGGGAACCTGCCCAAATATTGGGAGGGGCTTCTTGCGTATACGAGCAGGTCATTAAACAAGAATATATGAAGCTGGACGACCTGATTGTTAAAAGCCAAAGGAATAGGTTTGCTTTTG
>MRZZ01000053.1:0-20613 GCA_002025285.1 Acanthamoeba comandoni | reverse complement strand
ACAACAACAACAACAACAACAACACAAGTCAGACCATGCGCGCGTCGGGCTTCATCCTCTTGGGGCGTGATGAGCTGTGCGCATGATGATACACATCATCAAAATGACAACAATAAATACACACTCTTTATTTATCCTCTTTTGACGATCTTGTTGAGCCGGTCTCGTGAAGAGGAAGATGATGAGCGTCCCCATGAGCTGCTGCTGCTGTAGGTCGAGCCGTAGGGGCGCTTCCTGTTGGCCGAGCTGTCCGTGTCAACAATGTCCTCTTCTTCAAAGGGGGGCTTGGTGCGCTCGCGGTCGGCCAACTGTATGGTCTTGAGCACGGCCACGTCAACATATTCAATGTTGTTATAGAACCAGACCACGTCAGGATGGACCTTGATACGTGAGTGGTGGTATCCCTTGAGATAGAGGCCCTTGATGTCCTTGACGCGAGATATCGCGACATAGAGCTGGTGTCTCTCAAAGACTTTGCCGAGGGCGATTTCAGCGCAGTTGAGCGTCATGCCCTGGCACTTGTGGATTGTGAGCGCCCAGGCCAGCTTGAGCGGGTTCTGGTAGTAGAGCAGTCGGCCAAATGTTGGGTCATAGAGCATCCATGTGAATGTGGTGATGGCAATCTCCTCGGTGCGGTTTTCAAAGAGTACCATGGGCGTCGCCGTGCTCTCGGTGGTGGCCTTCATGTTGAGAATGACGCCCCTGCTCCCATTGACCAAGCCCAGCTCGGGCATGTTGACCGTGAGAATGACCTGCGCGCCGGCCTTGAGCACAAATTGCTCGGCCACGGGCGCATTCTCGACAAAGTGCTTGCGGGTCCTCTCTATCCAGGTGTTGAGACGGGCCGGATCGGGCGACCTACCATTCATCGGTGGCATGTACTCGATGCGGCCATTGAATATATACGGTTTGGTCGTGAGCTTCTTGAGCTCGGCTTCGTTGACCTGATCCACTTCCTGGCGCAGCGGCTTGAGCACGGTGGGCGTGATGAGCACCTCGGTCCCGTCGTCCTTGGTGACGATCATGCCCACAGGCTGCACATTGTTGCGCGAGGCCAAGAGCCGATCATCGGCCTGCGTGATTTTGCCCGTGCGCACGCGATTGAGCGTCTCGCTAAAGACGCCATTCTCCTGACGAAAGACTGTGTTCAAGTTGATCACGCACAGCTCCAGCTCTTGCCACACATCCAGCTGAAAGCAAAAGAGCTTGTTCTCATCTGGATTTTTGTATCTCTGGTGTTGCTGCTGCTGCTGCTGCTGTTGATGTGGGTTGTTGCGCTTGACGACAGGCGGGAGCTGGAAGAAATCGCCGCACAGGATAACCTGGATGTCGCCAAATGGCTTACGGCTGCCTCTCAAGATGCGCAAGGTCTTGTCCATGCTGCTCCAAAAGGGGGCTGACAACATCGACACCTCGTCGATCACCAAGACGTCCATGGTCATCCATGTCTTGTAGGTCTCGGGGATTGCACGGATTCTCCTGGCCATCCTGTCGGGGCTGTCGGTGCCTAGTTGTTGGTTGAACACAGAGTGCAGCGTCGTGCCCCCGACTGCCAGCGCGGCGATGCCCGTGCTCGCGGTGACCACCACATTGAGCCCAGCGTCGCGCAGCCCGGCGATGATGCGCATCAGCACTTTGGATTTGCCACCGCCTCCCGGTCCGGTCAAAAAGACATTGTATCTCTTCATGGCCAGATGAAAGGCAGCCTTTTGGTCATCGGACCAGCAGACAAAGGAAGGGTTCCACGGGCAACCATTCTCGCGCGCCCATTTCAAGAGGTCTGCGTGGCCAGCATTCGCGGCAGCTTCGGTGACCGAGATGTCCCACGGGCAGCCTTGGGAGCGCGCCCATTGCATCACCCCTAGGCAATTGGATTCTGCCACATCGGCGCATGAAGCGGATCGATGGCAGCCGTGCGGTCGCCGTTGCTCAGTGCCTGGTTCTCGGCAAAGACCGGATTTGCGCAGGTGTCACGCCACCTCTTGCACACCTGCTTGGAGACCAGGTTCCAATTCCACGGCAGCTTCAGCAGGACCATCTCTAGAATCTCGTTGGGCAGCAGCTCAAAGTAATCAACGGGCGGCCCGCGTGCCAAGGCAGCTGCCGCATATGCGGCCTCGGCTTGCGCGCAGGCCAACTCGATGGACGCATGCTCGTCCTCGTCCATGATGAAATCGTCCTCGTCCATGACGCACACGCGTGTATAGCACAATGACCCTGCTGCTCAGTCGAGAGACAGGTGGATGTGTGCGAGTGTGTGCGCGTGTGTGTGAATGATGTCAAGAAATGTTTTGCCACTTGTTTTTAAAAAAGAAGTCGTATCGTCCGCGGATTTCGTGCAGGCGAAATAATTTGTTCTCTGAAATCACACCGACAACAACATGTCAACCGGTCGCAAGGGTGCGACCCCGCGCCGGGTGCCACCAAGGTTTGATGTCCTGGGAGGTGACCCCCTGCTCACGAGCGCGCTGTCGAGACTGGGAAGCAACAGCACGCAACCCAAGGAGCCTGCCTTTTCGTTCAACCTTGCACCGCGCTCGGATCCAGGGCCTTTCACACACTTGCAGTCCACACGAGCCGAAGGTGACAAGGTGCCCTTGCCAAGCGATTCGCATCGCCGAAGAGAGCCGCCAACAGCAGGATCTAGACCAAAGGTTGAGCAACCAGTAGGGCCAGTGTCATCCAACATTGGCAAACCGTTGGTCGTGCCGCGCGAACATCGCTCACTTCCAGCAAATGCATTCTCAGGGCTTTATGGTTCACTGGATCAAGCACATGACCCGACCAACGAGTGGCAACAGCATTTGTCTGACAGAAAGAACAAGCGGCGAGAAGAAAGAAAGCAGCGTCGAGAGCGGGTGAAAAAGCTGGTTGCTCAGTCTAACCGCAAAGAACCAGAACCGCACAGGGGCCCCACTGCGATCGACCATGCGATCGAGGATTTGGTGAATGACAATAAGAGGCCAACCCGTGTCCCATCCTTTCGCAAAGAGCTTGGGCTGCTCGAGACAGAGGCCAAACGGTTGGATGCACAGCTGGCCGAGCTCAACCGCCAGGTGGATGCCAAGGGCGACCAAACTCTCAAAACCAAAGCGCAAGTGAATCCTCGCGCTGCCAAGAAACAAAAGGATCAGCGCGGCCGCGTTGTCGATGACAAGGGCAGCGCAGACCGACAAAAGCTGCAAGGGTTCTTGGACTTTCAACAAGACCTCGTGCAAAAGGACTTGGACCTGTTGGCGGCCAACCAACACGTCCTCGCTCCGGTCAAAAAGCACGTCATCAAAGGTGAGCGCGGCGGGCGCTATTACATACCAGATCCCAACAAGTTGGACAAGAAAGGTAACCCGCGCAAGGTCTATCTGAAAGAGAACCAGAAGCGGCAATGCGAGTCACGGCAGCTGGCACGGGCGACAGGAGCATGCGGGCCCGGAGCTCTCAAGGAAGGCTACATGACAAAGACCAGAAAAAAGCAGGCTCTGGAGAGAGAGCGAATAAAAGCGGCACGCAAGGGCCTCATCTTTGGCATGCCCGGCACGTGATTTTGTTCAACAAAGGGAACATGATGAAAATAATAAATGCGCCTCACGGCGAACCAATGATGACGGCAAAGGCTAATCGCACATTGTGTGACTCTACTAACAAAGAAAGAGCACAAGACCGCCGTCGCCATCTGCATGGCTGACGCTAAACCAAAGCGCGAGCACGATCCAATAGTTGATGTCGCCCAACGCGTGCCGCTCAAAAGACAAAAAGGCGACACAGGGAATGCTGTAAAAGAAGACCTGATCGACATTGACGATGAGGCTGGCGCGCAGTCGGCCCCGTTCCATGTCAATCTCCCTGTCGCACCACGGCATGATCAAAAAGCCAAGGTGCCAATTCGGGCGTCCGGCCTCCCGCCAAAAAATGACTCACAAGACCAACAAGAATCTTTTGCTTTTGCCCTGCGCAATGAGGACGAACAACTCGCATTTGGTGACACGCACGGAGGGACCGGTCAGATTGCCTTTGGTGCTCCCCAACAGGAAGGCGAGCATATCAAGGTGGACGACGACGAAGACATTGAACTGATCGGAGCATACGACAATGACTTGAGCCTGGACATATGGCAACAGCTGGACGCCGTCTTGCAAAATTTGAAGGACTATCGACAGGGCACGCTGGATATCGCAAGCAAGGACGAAATCGATCTCAAAACAAATGCATTCTTCGACAACTTGCACGACGTCCCCTCCAAAGACTTGACCATCGTAGAAAAACTTCAAGAAGTCACAGCACAATGGCAAGATTTGGAACCCGTCGAAAAATTTCGCGTCTTCTCGATTCTGTATTTGTCTCCCACTCGAGAGCGGGCTTGGTTGCACGAGTGGCTCAACTATGTGACATCGGACCTTGAATTTGCGGTTCTCGTCAACACACTGTTGGATAAAGCGGATGCGACGACGACAAAAGTGTTGCTCATCGAGAGACGAAATCTGTATCTCCACCATCGCATGTACCGGAGGTTAAAGACACAATATCGCACGGCTCTCGTGGGCGTCGAAATATACGATGACGACATATTTTTGGCGTTGAAGTTGACCCAACAATCGAACTATCTCTTGGGGCTGGACAGGATCATCAAATACACGCAGAGCGTCAACAAGGCGCACCTGGGCACGGCCATCTATCACGACCTTTTGAGCAATTTTGTCTCTCTGGAAGGCCAGTCGCCAGACGCACATCTCTTGGTGACATGGATCGAGTCAAACAAGGTTGCCAACAACGTGGTGGGATCTTCCTATTTGGTCAATCAACTCGGCGACTATGTGCAAAATGATGTGTCGCTCCCTGCGGTCATCAAAGGACACATCCGTAAAGATGTTGCATCACAGGATCTCATTGAAGTCGATAACAATGACGCAAACAGTGAGCGCACGGCATCCGCCTTTCGCGTGTCGCTGATCTTGGAGGCACAACAGCAACTCCAGAATTGGGTGGCACGCGGACTCAATGTCACCCTTGGCCCGGACATCACACCAACGTCGGAAGATGTCGAGTTTGATGAGACATTTATTGGCAAATTGAGTGACGACGATAAGGCGCGCCTGCGCGCCACACTGTTGGTGTTTGTCACCAGTGCGCACGATGATCTGGCGGCTTACCTGATGGCACAAAGCGATGTGATCAATTACTGCAAGATGATGCTCCGCGAGTATGCCACCGAGAGGGCCGCATTCTCTGATGACCACAAGATCTTGACCGGCATGGCGGTCAAAACCCTCGAACAAATATTGGACATCAGGAACCAAGTTCACAACACCTACGCGAATAACCAAGCCTGTGCGATGTTGTGGGTCCTTCAACTCTCTGCGGCGATGCGACATCATCTGGATAGGCTGTCATTTAATCCAGACATTGATTTTGATTCAAATGATGCAACCAAAGCAGAGGACGATCCGCTGGACGAGTTTATCCAGGTGACAAAAGACAATGTCACACAGAAAATTCTTCAACCCGTCACCCTAGGTGTGTCCATTGACGCTGTCCACACGGTTGTTGGAAGCGTGCGCTACATCTACGAGGACATCAAGAAGCGGCACAACGCGCTGGCTGGACAGATCGGCGACAATGAGGTGCTGGATAGGATAGTGAATGAGCTCAACTGGTGTTTGAGATACTTGCCGTACGCATGCTACTATTACATCTTGAGCTTCAGTGCGCTCAGCGTCTCCTCTTTCATCTCAAGTGTGAGGCACAAGCAAGATGCTGATGTGATTGATTTTTTATGCGATGCATCGATTGCCCACATGGCCAGTGCTGAGAAGTCCCTCTCCGAGGGCATGGCGACGGTTTGCGAAAATGCGGTGGATCCAAATGAGGTGCTCAACGCATCGGGAGCATTTTTCGCTGTGGATGTGAGCAATGACACGCGCACAGATCCCGTCCCGGTTTTTATGTTCCTATCGACTGTCCTCCGCGTGGCGCTATCCCTGTCGACCAGGGCGCGGGCAACCATGGACAAATGGAAGTCAAAAACGAAAATCCTCAACGAACTGGTGGCCAGTCTTCAATCTCTCACGGACGCGCAAACAAATGAAAGAATCACGGAAGCGCTGGATTATCGCCTAGAGATAGGAGGAGCTCAGAGACCACCTGTGATGACGGCTCACACGAACAGCGTGCTCAGGCGTCGATTTGCGCAAGGTGCGCTCATAGCCAACAGGGCATATGCCAGGACATATCATAATCTCGCTGCGATCCTCATCACCAGAGTTGTGCGCGCCAAGAGGGTCGAGAGCACCAACAATACTGCCGTCAACAACAAAGTGTTTGGCATCGCGTCGCAGACCCTCGCAGAACTGTACAGGCATTATGATCGAGGGAAACCCCACCAGACCGACATCACGCAGTTGGATGCCTACCGACGCATCAAGGATCATGAGGACAGAGTGCAACATGACATTGACCAACAGCCAAGCCACTATTACACATCTGATGCTACGCTCCAAAGCCCTCAAAAATATTATGAGCAATTAGATACCGGCCGCTTTTTCATTCCGTCTTTTGGCGACATTGCCGATCAACAACTGCCACCACCACCACCGGGTCAGCCATTTCAGCCCGTCCCAGGCGCGACCCGGCCTCCCATCGTGAACGTCGTACCTCTGCCTTGGATCCACTCGATGAGGACCCAAAACTAAGGAAGAGGGGAAGGGAAGACGATGAAGTTGCGAAAGGTCGACCCAAGGGCAACAAAAATGGTGCGAATGGCAAACCCAAGAAAGATAAGAAGGGGAAACAGAAGGCCGAAGAACCCAAGAATGCGACACCCTCATCCAAGCAAACAAGGACGATCCTGAGGAGTGCAATCAAATCTCCGTCGCATGTGGGAGTGTCAGGGGTATCGCCCGGGGTGGCAATTCAAGCTCCCGACAACCACAGATACCTTTTGATCCCGCAGTATGTTCTCGACCAAATCCTGGGGGATGTGGAGGATCGATACATTGATGCTGTCAGTAAAGAAGACATTACATTGCTTGATGAGGTCGCCCAACGCATCAAGGCGCTGATCGCACAAAATGGTTATGGAATGCGCGCGGCATCCATGGTGTTCTTGGCTCTGCGGGACCTTTTTTATTTTCGATCGCTCGGCGATGCACAGTACATCCAGTCGATACGCGACGCACGGAATCAAAGGATTCAATCGTACAGAGAAGTGCAAGAATTGACGCGACAACCAGCAACCGACGATCGCCAGAAGCAAAAGATATACACACGGGTTCAGCACATCTTGACCACACAGCAGCAATACGATTTCCAGCTCGAAGGCCACGTCGGAAAAGGTCATCCCTTTTTTTTGACTTCAATCTTGGACCCCGTGACATTGACGGAAGACCACCAGGCGGCGCGATATCGCACTCGCCGGGAGATCATCGACCACGGAGACCAGCAAAATCGCCAGAACCCGATTCTTGGCTCCGGATTGCGGAATGACTATTTCAAAGGGCCGGTTCGTGCCGATTTTGAGAATGACGAAAAGCTCTTGCAGCTCCTGGGGAACAGTGTCAAAGGCAACACAGGGCCTTTACTGCGTAACGCGCTGAATGATGAAATTAGGCGCCTGAATCAGGGCACTGACGAGATTAACAGAGCAGCGGCGAGTTATGCCACGCAAAAGGGCCTGATCTACGTGGAAAACTTGGTGTACAAACAGCGCGAAGAAGCCAAAGAGCTCGAAAGACGATTGCAACAACAGACCGAAGGGGTCTATCTTGCTGGCCATGTTGGCATTTTCTCTGACACCAACATCGCGTCGACAACACCTTCCGAGAGAGAGCACACGGTGCTCTTGTTCAAGCAAGAGCTAGAACGCCTTGCATTGGAGCAAAAGCAATTGGAAGACGCTGTTCGTCAAGAACAAGGCAAACTTGCTATCTTGGAGAAAGCGATCGCCGAGCAAACCGGCCAACAAGAAGAAGTCAGGAGGGAGTTTGAGGCAACTACTCAATTGTTGACAGCAAGGAGACAAGAACTTGGACAGTTGGAACGCAATGTCAAGCAAATCAACGATAGACTAGACGAAGAAAGCAAGGCACTCCAAGAGCAACGCGTCAAGCTCGAGAAGGAGCGCGGCGAACACACTGACGCATGGAACAAATTGAAGGAGCTGCAGTCTCAATTGGACGCGCGACAAAAGGAGCTCGAGGCACAAGGTCAGGTGCGAATTGAAGAGCAAAACAAAAACAGGGAACAAAAAGGTCAATTGGACGCGCAACAAGAGGCCCTCAACAGGGAACGTCAAGCGTTGAAGGCGCAACAAGAAGCGCTCATCAAGGAGCGCGATGAGCATGCCAAAGAGGCGCTTGCGCAGAAGCAGGAATGGGAACGGACCAAAGCAAATGAGCTGAGTCAGATACAAGCGCTGAATGCGCAAGCGCAGCAAAAGTTTTTGGCCGATGAGAAAGCACAAAAGGAAGAGCATGACAAGAAGCGCAAAGAGCTCGAACAGGAGCGCCTGAGAATCGAAGCGCAACATGGTCAACTGAATGCCGACCAGCAGAAACAATATGCCGAGATCGTCAAGCAGCTCGACGCCGATTACAAGAACAAGAGAGACCAGCTTGACAGGGAGAGGCAAACCAAGGAGCACGAAATAAAGGCTGCACAGGAAGCGCTGAACAAGGCCCAGGCCGAACGACAGGCCGCGCAACAGGAACTGGAAGCGTTCAAGACAGAGAGCGAAAAGAAGATCCAAGAGGACCTGCAAAGGAATGAAGAAGAGAGGAAGAGGCTTGACCAGCTCAAACGCCGGGTGGAAGCCGAGAAGGAAAAGCTAGCGGCTGACATCAAGGCAGCCGACGCTGACAAAGCAAAGTGGCAGGCATCCCACAGAAATAATATAGCCCAGATCATCGCTCTGCTCCGCGGCGAACTTGGCGACTTACAACGCGACGCTTTTTATGAAACAGAGACACTCGGAGAGAAACAACAGGAAGAAAGAGAGAGACGCTCGTTGAACAAAAATAATAACAGACCCTCAGATAAAGAGAAAGGACGCGCACCACCAAAAAAGAAACTGGCTACTCGACCTCCTCCCGACGATACCGACATAGATCAAGTCGCAGCTGCGGCCAATTCAAGTGTATCAGCCGCGGACCCTAATATAAACTCTGCCGACAACTTGAATCTCAGTCAAACGGCTACAAGTCAGACTGGAGGAAGCGATGCTTTTGACTTCTTGGAAGAACCAGGATTCCACCCAGGTGCAGAACCAGACAACGTGAAGCCACAATATAGATCTGGTTACAAAGACCCCAACAATGATGCTCAAACGGCACGGACCTTGCAACGACTGGGAATTGCCATAAACGATGGCAACAGCGGTGCATCAAGAAGCTTTGATCACTTGCACGTCGATGCGGAAGACCACAAAGAATCAATTGAAGCCGCGGATGAGGCCTTGAATACCTACAACATCAACAGGGATGGCATCGAGCTGTTAAAATCTCAGCTCGTGGCGACCAGGGACAAATCAAATGCGTTGACGAGAACGGTGGCAGAGTTGCGGTCAGAGCTGGCAGCCGCCAATGATACCATCAAGAATGGCGGCAAAGATCCAGCAGAGATACAAAAATTGAATGACCATGTCAGTGCGACAAAGGTTGCACTGGCATCGGCGATCGCCGCGTACACATCCACCAACGAAGCGCTGCGCGTCATCAACAAAAAGATCAGAGCTATGATCAGGACTGGCGAAAAGATACAAGAATCGATCGTGCAGACAATCACACTGGACAATTGGAAAAAATATGTCTTGCCGCCGACTTCAGATATCTCTGTGATGAGAATCTACGACCAATGTCGCCCGGGTGTGGCCATCTTGGGCGCGATGGGACCCGTGATCGACACAATACTATCGTCGCTCACGGAAAAGCTTGGCCTTGTGCCTTCCGATGGCCAACAGGACAACAAGCAGTATCCACAAAAAGCCCTGTCCGCACTGGCCTCTGACTATGTTGAAAGGTACGTCCATGTGACGTTCATCTACAAGCTCAAGGAACAGATGGAAAACCTCATGAAATACCGCGACGGACTTCCAGATCTTGGTGATGATGAAAACGGGGATGAGGATGATGAAGGGCGAACCGTCAGCACGAGGAAAGCCATCGATAAGATCATAGATACCATCAAAGTTCGCATCGAGGCGATCAACATGAACAGAATTGAGGCCAACCAAATGATGAGCGACAGAAGAGTCTTTGAGAAAAGCCGGAGGACGACGAACGAGGTCATCAAAGAACTCAACAGCCGCTGGCAGTACCTGGAGGACAGTCCAGACCGCTACAACGTCACCCAGACTCTTATTCAGATCATCAACGGCATTTGCCGGCACAATGAGAACAAGATCCCCAAACAAACCATGGGGCTGCTCTCCTTGGTGAAACTCGGGCTCTGTTTTGCGCCCATCCTCGTCCAGCTGTGTTTCTATGCCACCACCGGCAAGCCAGAGGAAAGAAAGGATAATCTTCGCGTCATCTTCAAAATGCTAATCATGTTTCTCCAAAAGATCAATGACCCAGCCGATGCCGCTCGAGCCTACGAAGTCGCCCAGAATGCGCTCGGCAACAGCCCAACGGTTTTGCACACCATCAACGTGGCCATGTTCACCATCATCCATGAGACGACCAAGAAATATGATGTCAACTTTGCGGACCTCATCTGGGCATGGATTTCCCTTGTTGAGGCCGTCAAAGACTCTGCCTTTAAGATCACCATCAGAGACAACAGCAATGCCGAGCGGATTCTGACACAAACGCCCAATTGGCAGTTCACCTTTTGGATCCGATACTTTAGTCGCTACTTTTGTTGGATGTACACCCGCATCGATGAGCTGCAATTGAACGCCCATCTGGAGAATATCTGCAGCGCCGTCGTAATACCGGATGGCAACACCGACACGAATCCCGTGTACTTTGGAAGGTTGGTTGTTCGCGTTCGAGATGTCTGTGCGTCCAACATCAAACACGTGGTGTTTCCTCCGTGGCATGAGCGCGACTGTCATGACTTTGAGGACAATGACGACGAGAGTGACGCCTATGAAGAGGACCTTGAGCTTCAACTGGGTGCGATCAAGCCAATTGAGAAGGAGGAGAAGGAGAAGGGAGACGACAGCGACGATGATTATGATGACGATGAAGACGAACTGAGAACAGCCAGACAACTCAGACAAATTGAAAAGAAGAGAAGAAAGGCGCAAAAGGCGAGAAAAAAGAAAGAGAAGAGGGAGGCCGAGGAGCAATACGCTGGCATCCCCGAAAAACAAAAAAGCTTGTTTGTTAAAGCGTTGAACCCGGCGCTCAGGTTAGCATCAGGCTTCTGGGCAGCCCTCAGCACTTCTACTCGGATCGCCAAAGTTATGACAGACGTTGTTGGATTTGACAGCGCAAAGTCTGGCCTGGCAGATACCAAAATGATTAGGAATTTGATACAGACAATCCGCGGGCGCGCCGCTGTGCTGTTTGCTAAACTTCAAGAGGTGATTAGATACGTCGAAAATGGTGATCCTCCAGATCGAGACGACCTGGATCTCGTAGATGAGGTACAACAGGCCATCAGACAATGGCACGAAGGGTTCAAGTTTGGTTTCAAAACCCCAACGGCTGAAGGTCTGATTGAGAGGCTGAACCCCACGGTGTCAATAGATAAAATATTGGAAATCGCTGCGAAACAGTATCCGCGAAACAAAAATCCAAAGATCGAATATTCCTATAACACGGGCGAGTTGCCAAGAAGTATCGCCAAAATCTTGAGGACAGATGTGTACCCTGTTGATTGGGCTGCATTGGGTTTCTCCACACCTTTCTTGACAGACCGTCAAAACAAAACATTGAATACACTTGTGAACACCAAGAAAGAGGATGAAGAAGGTGCTGTATCTAAGGAAGACCGCAGAGGGGCACTTGAGGATATAGTGACAAAAGCAAGGAATGTGCGGTCGGAAGAATATGATGCACTCAGCCTGGTGATCAAAAACAACATCAACGGGGTCAACAAATTCATCTTGGACTATCAAGAAGATGTAGAAACGCTGTCGGACGATTATAAGGCCTTTGCTAATAATTTCACATCAGAACAGGCTTTCGCCAGCCAGATCAAATCAACTCTTTATGTTGACGACGACAAGAACAGGAAAGAGAAGGTGGAAAGCATAATCAGACTCGTGGAAAATGCGATAAGACCCACAAACGATGATAAGAACTTCCTTGTTTTGGACCACCTCGCCCGTGACGTGCATTCTGAGCTGCCCTTGGTGTTTGCAACTGTTCTCCTTAAAACCCCTCTCCCAGAGACCCAACTGGCCAATTTTATCGAAAGAGTGATTGTCGAAATCAACACGGACATCATCACGAACGGCAGGGAAGACAATGCTGTCAGTAGCGTCCCATTGATTGAACGTAAGTCGGCCTTGACGAGACTCCTTCTCCCCAGTGAAGATTTGGCACTTCCCAACGATGGTGGAAAACTGGGAGATTTAATTGAGTCTGTCTGGCAGCAAAATGGACGCACGCTTGATGCAGTCAAGGCGATTTTGGACAACGAACCAGACCAGGAGAGTATCGCGCCCTTGAGACGAATCATCGACACCATTGATCCTGATAGGACTCTTGACGAAGGAGCCTAAGAACATTAAATTTAGCTTTCAAATAAATCATCTTTATTCATTCAATGCTTCGCTTGCGTGCGCTTTTGCTAGGTCGACGTGGGCACCAACGTGCTCCACGAGCCTGCGCGCGTCGGTCATGTTGGTGAAGGGGATGTGCACGCGCTCCCCATCGGCCTTTTGGATAAAGATGTACGGGATGAACTCGGGCTGCTCGTCGGCAGACACGTTGGACACATCGACGATCGCTGACGCGATGGGCAGCTGCTCGGCGGCCTGGATAAAGTGTGGCTTGGCAGCCGCACACGCCTCACAGCCATACGCCGAGTACATCACAAAGATAGGCTTACCCTTGGCCACGAAACCTTTGATGTCCGCACTTGTCGGTCCAGGCGCGCGCTGACCACTACCTCCGCTGTCCTTGGACTTTGATCCTTTGCGCGCGTAATACGCCCAACAGCCAAATGCTGCGATGAGCAAGACTGCCACAGCGACGGCGATCGCAATGCGACATTCCTTGCGCTTAAAGATCGATGTGCGCCCTTCTGAATTGTTGTTGTCCTCAGGTGATGTCGCCTTGCCACCTAGATGGGTCGCGTGGGGCCGCAATATTGGTGCGCTTTTGATGCCAGCCGCGGACGCCGCGGGATTCAATGTTGATGGCGACGACTCGCTCAGACGTCGGCCGGCTATGGTGGACGCGAGTGAGGATGCCATGCTGTTGTTCTTCCTTTCAGAGCGAGAGAACCGGTGCTGCACTTTGATATCACCAACGCAAAAAGATTTGTGAGAACTTTTTTTCTGTGTTCATTCTTTTTTTTTGTTGGCCAACAAGATCATATATTCTACAATCTGAGACAAAGACAGTGTTGGTATTGTTCAACACACACAATCTTTATCTATCATTGTCAGCGATATTGTTGACATGATGCATCCGTACCAACAACAGCAGCAAGCCCTCCAGGGCCTGCTCTTTGGAAGCCAGGCGGCCGGAGGGGTCAATCCGATGGTCATCAAGGGCCCTCCTCTGTGGAAAGAGTTGCACGAATTCGGCGCAGACTTTCTTGAGAACCCCACCAAGAGCGACATAAAGTCAAGCAAGCGCATGATCCAGAGCATCCTGCAGCGCCTCTCGTGCAAGACTTGCCATGACGACTTTCAGAACTTGGTGCGAGCCTTCCCGCCTCCCGCAGACAACAAGGGCCTCCGCTATTTCAAGTGGACTGTGTTCATCCACAACCAGGTGAACCTCAAGCTGCGCAAGCCCTTGTTCTCTGACGCAGAAGCGCAGGCTTTGTATGCCAACAAGTTCCGCCGCGCGGTCAATACTGTCATGAAAAAAAAAGCCCACGGGAAGAGACTGCTGCTCGGTATCGCACTGTTTGTCACGGGACTGGCGATCATATGCGCTGTGTTCTCAGGCCTGTCAAGGCGCCCAAGAACAGCAGCGGCAGAAAAAAGAAAAGCCACCATGGCGGCAGCAAGAGGAACCACAAGAAATGACTATGATAACCGCGGTGTCTTTCTATTCAATAAAAGTGCGCCAACACACAGCTGGCTCTCATCAACCCAATAAAAGAGGCAGTGCTTTATCAAAGGAGTCCCTCTCTCTATCGCGCGCGGGGGATGCACGACACATCGATCTGGGGCCCTCTCAAGTGGAACTTGGGCCATGCCTACTTGAAGAGCATGTTCCTCCTCTTGGAGCGCGGGCTGGTCGCTGAGTTTTGGCGGCAGAGCCAGCGCTTTTACGACTTTCTTGACATTTACATGTACTACTTGTTGCCGTGCGTCTATTGTAGGCAGTCCTACCGCACCTTTGTTGATATGTCCCCTCCACCAGCACCGCCCTCACCGGAAGAGCTTTCGACACTTGCTCTTGATAGTATCGAGATGAAGACGCGAGCGAGCGAGCACGTGCAGGCATGCATGGTCTGGTTCTACGAGCTGCACGAAAAGGTGAACGCCAAGCTGGAGAAGCCCGGAGCACTTGGCTTTGACAAATTTGTCAAGCGCATGCACCACAACACCTCCTTCATCGACCCGCTCCAACTGTGGGACCTCATCATTATCATCACCAACAACTTCCCGCTTGACATTGCGCGCACGGGCGACGGGAAGGAGATCAAGGCGGATCCCGAGTACAAGGCCAAGTGTGATGTCTACTTTCACTTTCTGCGAGCGTTGGACATCGCCGTCAGATACATCCCGGGTGTCTCCTCGATGGCCGGGTTCTTGGACCCGTCGCTCGCGCTCGAGCTCGCCCTGGAGGGCAACTGTCGTGGGGACATGCGACAGCTTTTGCTCGCGATCGTCGAGGAGAGCAGACGCCAATACATCCAGAGGACACAGCCGCATGACGACATCACACAAACACTGCTCCTCGAAACCAACGTCCTTGGCTAAATTCATGTACTGGGCTTTATTCTTCTCTCAACAACAATAAAGATTACACGTGGCCGCTCTCGCGCGTGCTCTCTTGCAACAAAGTAGGTTGCAAAGATGAGCAGCTACAGCATCGCCGGTGACCAGGGGCATCAACCACACTCTCAAAAGATCTCCATATGGCGGACGCCGGACGGGTCCCAGGGTCCGGTGTACGACTATACCGATCAGCTTCCGGCGACGCTCGTGAAAAGTGATAACACGGGTGACAACAAAGAGGATGACAAGGATCCCAAGGAGATGAATGCCACCGAGTTGCTCTATTTTGTGTGTCGCAAGCTCAGGGACAAGTATAATCTCACGGCCGAGCAGAAGCGGCTCTCGATGTATTACATTGGCGAGGCTATCTCGCGCGAGGAGCAGATCATGAAGTTGGACGCCTTCCTCCATTTGTACATCGGCGCCTTTCTCAGCGAGACCACCTACCACGACATCATCAACGGCCTCGAGCGCTCGCTCAACTACCCTTCCAACCCCGAGGTCATCCGCGACGCATTCAGCAAGTACATCCAGTCGCCTCTGCCGTCGCCGCAAGAGGCCAAGGCGACGACTGTCAACGCGTACGTCAACTTTCTGCGCACCAACCAGGACGTCATCGAGGCGGCCATGTTCAACACAAAGGTACACAACAAGACCTTCCTCTGGGCGGACCAGCTGAAGCCGCTCAACTGGTGGGACCTGCGCATCGATCTCTTCTTTGCCAGCGTCGATGCCAAGAGCGAGAGCTCGATCTCCTCGCGGTTCCTCCCCGGCCGCGCGCCAAGCAAGAGCGAATATCTCGATTCATGGGAGTATCACAAGCTGTCGCGCATAGCGGGGCGCAAGGCGCTGACACCCAGCGAGAGGATCCTCTGGGAGACCATCTCTCGTAACGGCAACACTGTGCCCTCTGACCTGAGTGACATCCAAAAAGCGGAAGCTTATGCGCTGCTCCTCTGGCAAAAGATCAACGGGTACGACTCGATGTGTTCGCTCACCGAGGGTCCTGCAGCGAGTATTGAGAGCTTGCAGTCGCGCGCGATCAGCGATGCGCTCTTGGCCTTGCGCAACCATATTTCTATATCGGTCACACCCGAACAAGAGGCATACATTCTTGAACACGACAATTGTCCCGTGTGCCTCAAGAGCTGCATCCCGTGGACCCTCGTGGACATCCTCTTGGCGACCCATCGCGACTGGATCACTGCCTTTGCGCCTGACCTCGACCTGCCCGAAGGCGTGATCTCGGACCAGTTTGCACTGCAGCTCGCGGATGAGGTGCGTCGGCTCAACTGTCGGGCGGACAAGGTGACCCACTTGGACATCTATGATTGCAGCCAGTGCTGGGTGTTGGCCAGTGTGCTCAACAAATTTGACCAACTGCTCAAGGAGAGCCAGGTCGGCGCCGAGCTGCCGCGCAATGCCAACCTGGTCGTGATCAAGTGGCTCAAGACGCTCGCGAGCAGTCCTGAGGGCCTCTTTGTTCAACTGATCAACCTCAGCGATGTGCAGAACCACGCGGGGGACGCGCGCGACAAGGAGCTCTGCACCCAGTGTCTCACTCACCTCGTCCACCAGAGCGGCGACGCCAAGGCCAACGCGCGCAGCTACGATCGCAATGTTGTCAACCACGTCGACGGGAGCGTCGTCCATGTCTTCGAGACGCTCGCCGTGCCCATTGCCAAGTCGCTCGACACACCGACGGGCGAGTGCGCCGCGTCCGACCATCTACTGTCATCTGTCTGCTCAAAGCTTGACTCGGAGGAGCGAGCGGCACTACAGATCCCCTGGACGTGGTTCGACAAGCTGCTCGGACCATATGGCATCGCGCCTGGCTCGCTCGTCTACTACATCGGACAGCCCGAGGGCGAGCTTGCGCCGCACATCGGAGACACTATTTCTGTCGGTCACCTCATCTCTTATGATCACTACCATCCACATGTCTACCCTGGCCTGGACGCGCTCGGCCTCGGCAAGAAGGTGCCCAGCCACATGATCGTCAAGCCACTCTTTCCCTTCCTGGGAAGTGACACCGTAGAGAGTGTGCCCGTCTGGTGTGTCTTCCCGCTCGGTCTGGTCGACCGCCACGGCCGCGTCGTGAAGCAGCAAGAGATAATATCCCAGGTGCCCGCGCTTGGCAACAAGAGCCTCGCCCAAACCCTTCCATCTAAGAACAGCATCGACCACATCCACAACATAAAAAGAGTGCTGCGCTACTTGCTCACAGAGGCCAACGAGGAGCCTGCTGATGCTATCTCGCTCAGCCCCAAGAGCTTGGGATGCGGCGAAGAGGCGATGCCCGCCACTGAAAAACTCAAGCACGCACTTTTGGCACTGCGCATGCTCATCGAAAAAAATCTGGCGCTCCAAGAGCCAACGTGCTTCCGGAGCATCACCTGTTGGCTGACCTCTTCCCTGCGCACGCACATCACCCACTCTGACTGGCACCTTGCGACACCCAAAGGACAGGGGAGCGCGCCGCAGGTGATCATGCTGTCAGGGTCGGGCTACATGAATGTCAAGAACCTTTTGCCTTTCCATGACCTCTTTGTGCGCGAGCGGCTGCGCAACACAGTCGACCTATCGATTGACCTGCTCGATCAGTGCGTGCAGCGCATCGTCAACTGGGCCGCTCCCAAAGGCTCTCCTTCTTATATCCCGCTGGAAGACATCCCTTCAGGAGCTGGGTGCAGCGACGCCAACCCCACGATAGACGATCAATTCGTGCGCCGCCGGCTGATCATCGACCAAGCAGAGATCGCTCATATTCGCCGCCAGCTCGGATCGCAAGTCTGGCCGCGCTGGGAGATCCCCCGTGAGGAGGGCACCCAGAGGCTTGTGTTGCCCGCTCACATGACCCTGGACATGATAATCCTCATCATCTCTGACTGTTGGCTCAACAACCCAGAGTACAGTGCCCAGATGACCTTTGAGCAGTTTGTCAAGGTGGCCTGCGGCGCCATGACCGGCTACAGCATTCGTCTCGACCGCATCCCCGGCACGCCTGATCCTATGTATTATAATTATATCATCAGCATGTGGAAGACCTACTTTGAGCCTTTCCTCAACGACGACCGCGTCACCTTTGACCTCGCCGAACTGCAGACCCAGCGCACCATCCCCTTCATCTGGAGAGACCTCGGCAATAAGCCCTACAAATCATTCTCGCTCGTGGTCAACCCCAACGGGCCGCCAGACAATGACTACATGGCACTCTACGCTGCCGTGGTCGACCGCCTTCAGGACATCTTTTGGGCAGAGGACTATGGCGTGCGCGTCGAGAGCGGCCATGGCCATGCCCGAGGCGTCATCAACCGAGGCAAGGAGTGCAACGCAAACAGAATGGGCGACACGCACTGCCAGGGTCCCGACTTTTTGGTCGAGCTCGAGCACTGCACCAACAACCTGACCGACGAATTCCTCGAGCAGGCCATCGAGGAGACCCCCGTGGGCGACGCCATCGTCGACACATGCCACGATGCCATAGAGAACAGCACCCAACTTTACCACAGCGACGAAGACAAGGCCCACAAATACAAGTTCTCTGAGATAGAATTACACGAGGGAGAGGAGAATGACGAGGATGCAGACCTCCTGCAAACCCACGACATTATTATTGAATGAGAGAATGTTAATGGACAGCTTCATCAATAACAAATCATTTATTCATTTCTTGCCAACAACCAGGAGGTGCCGTCACCACCCAGATGATATCTGGAAGGGAAGACGCGCTTTGTTGTGTCACCTTGATCATACACTCGACTAAGATGGTCATTTGAGGCGCAGGCCATGCTGAGGGTGCCAACAAAGGTGGCTGTCCTGCTCATCTGCAATACGTAGAACAGGCATTTGTCCGCACCCATTTCTGAACCATCCGAGTGCTTCTCACCGGGAGAACAGTGGGGAGGGTCAGGGCGTTTTTCTTGCTAAATGAGCCAGCCATATTCGCCCACTTTCTCAGGCGGTCTTTCATGGTCACCAGCATGATGATCGTGCCCCTAGTGCACGCGATTCCACCGTGTGGCAAGCTAGCTCATGTGCATATGACGCCGCCCCAGCTACATTGGCAAGAGTGACCTGGAGATGGATCCGATGCCAAGGGTATGCCATTTCCCAATGCGTGCAGGGGCAGCAGGCGTTCATGCAAGAAGAGATACACCCTTTGTCCGCCTTTGGTACAGTGAGAATTATGAAAAGATGTGCTGGAGAATATAAAAATGCCCAACTGATTCGCAGAAGACCAACCTGAAACGCGAAGAGGGGCCAGCAACGTTGGCTACCATTCTGCACAGAGCCTTTATGAGTGCAGCCTTAGCCTCCTCCCTCCTCGCCAGCCGTAGATCACAATTGTCTTGGGCTATCATCAAATAGTAGATGAGCCACGCCTGCACTGCAGCAAGCACCCCGCAAGGGCCATTCTTCTTCTGCAAGAGCCCCCAGAAACCTGGCTCCAATTTGTGTAATACAAAGGATTGGCAGAACCAAAGTTCCAAAATCTGACCTCGTTGCCATTCTTCTTCCTCTCCTGGAGTTGGCCACACTCTTTGAATCAGTTGCGTGTGGAGGTCGATGTGCATTTGTTTGTCTCGTCTGTGTCAGTCCGCCATTCTCTAGAATCATATCGATTTTTCTAGAGAGATAGGGATGTTCTTTAAAATTCGGAGAATAGCTTAGAATTGATGTTGTGCCAAAGACAAAATGTCAACATGGGCCCTTCTCAATGCAATTGAAGAAGACGACAGAAAATGCAAAACATCTTCTTGATGAAAAAATATTTAGAAGGGCTGGGTGCTGTTCGTGTGAAATATTTCATGAAATTAATTTGATCGTAATTTGCTGGGCACAATTGCCTGCGCACCCATCTAATCCTCGCTCTTTGCTTCGAGGTCTCTCTCTTTCCACTCTTCCCTGGTGAATGCTGGCCTTAAACTTGGATTTTTCTTCAACATTTTTTGGTTTTTCTGTTCCCCACAAGGTTTGTTCATTTGTTCAAAGATCAGTTCACTGACTTTCAAACAAATTTGGAACAGCTGCACTAACCACCCCCCCCCCCTTCAAAACACAGGAGGTTGCACATGAATCATTCACCTATGCCAAAGAGAATCCTGTTGATGAAGATTTACAGTGCCCCATCTGTTGTGAACCTGTAGTCGATCCTGTCATTGAACCTCATTGTCTTCAATTGTTTTGTAGATACTGTTTGGATCGTTGTTTAAAACAAAACGGCCAGTGTCCCCATTGCCGTAAACCGACTTCAATTTCATCAGCTACCCTTCCCCCGAGATTTGTTTTGAATGCGCTCAATACTTTGCTCGTTGTCTGCCCCGTTTGCCTTGGCCACTTTGAACGTTCTACTTTGAAAGACCATCTCTTAAAATGCCCCATTCGTATGATTTTTCCTTCCCCCCCCCCCCCCTAAACAAAAAGTCAAAGAAAAGAAAAGAAAATGAGAGAGAGAGAAATAAGCTTCCTTAAACCAACAACCAGCTTGCAAGATTGGTTGTGGAGAGAAAGTGGCACCAGTCGATGAGAAAGCCCATGATGCA
>MRZZ01000050.1:0-10278 GCA_002025285.1 Acanthamoeba comandoni | reverse complement strand
TGCAAGATTGGGAAGAGAGAGATTCGCTTCACTCTTTCTCACCACATGTAATAACATTAATAATGTGATTTTATTATTTAACAATTGTTTGTTGCCACCTAACAAATCGAAACAGTCCAACATGTTGCAAAACAATTGCACTCTGAGCAGCATCTGGCATTGTCCAAGATAAGGCCACATCGGTGGGATGATTTTCGATTTGAGAACTCCCTTGCAAATCGTGAGGGAATGTTCAGTTCACAATCCCACCAGAGCCTGCGAGAACCACTGCGGCAAGGGAGTACCAAGAGTCCCAAGACTCACAGATTCTGCAGGCCAGATCTACCACGTGAGAGGCTCACCAGCTCAAAAGAGGCCTGCTTGTGAACCCAAGAAAAATACTGGTAGCTTGACATGAGAGTTTTCGTGTGATGAAACTTATCTAGAAAAAAAGACAGTATTGGCAGTAAGCTGCTTCCCACTTGTCTCGGACGCTGCTGGGAATCCAGACTGCACATAAAAATAATACTGGGGAGCCCTCCTTTTTCATGGACAACAGGGAATTAAGCCTGCTCAAATAGGTGCAACCTTGCAGATTCCCATGTCACTTGCCTCGTTTACATCCTTTCTCTTCACCTTGTCCAGTCACCACAGCCAAAGAACCACAAGGTTAAAAGCCAGTGTGAGTCTTCTCCTCCTTCTTCTTCTTCTTTATTCACTCCTCACAGTCACAGCACACTTGGAGAAAAACACTTGTTCAGGCCTTACCTTTACAGATTCTTTTGCTGCTTCTCACAAAACTTCAGGAAACCCAGACTGTTAAAGCGAAACAACACCAAAATTTGACTATTTCAGCCCATTTTTTTTTTTCAATCCCCGTTTATGGCCTCCGTGCGAAGAGAAGAACAACTAAGAACAGATAGATATCAAGGACAAGGCAAGGAGAAGCTCGTTGAGCGTTTGTATCAGGCCGAAAGAATAGTGGGTAAGCACAGCATTTCCTGCCAACAAGAAAAGGAGCTAAAAAGTTATGTTGGCTAACACTCCGTGTGTTTGAAATGCGCTTCCTCTTGTAGCTGAGGTGCTGGCCAAGAATAAAGCTGCAGAAGATGTACCAGTGTTTGAGATAGCCCAACGTATTGATTTGTCCCAGTACGAAGGCCAAGCAAGGCTTCTCTACTCCCAAGAGGATCCACAGGGCAGGGTCAGTTACGAAGGATTTCTGGTAAAAGGAGTGAGACACGGCCAAGGGCGACTGACCTGGAAGAATGGCTGTTGCTACGAAGGCCAGTGGACACACGACAAGATAGAAGGCCTGGGAATAATGAAGTGGCCTTCAGGTCAACGCTACACTGGAGAAATGAAAAACAACACAATGGAAGGCGTGGGAAAGATGGTCTGGACTAATCTTGGAGTTGCCTACGAGGGCCAGTGGAGACAAGGACGTCGAGAAGGCCACGGTACCATCACATATGAAAAGGACCCTCAGAATCGCCTCTGCTACGAAGGTACTGAGACATTTAACCACGCCTCGAATGTATATCCGTTTCTCAATTATATCTTTTTGATACAGGAGAGTGGGTAAACGATAAAAAGCAAGGATGGGGTCAGATGAAGTGGACGACAGGATCCTTCTATAAAGGAGAATGGAAAGAAGGGCTAAGGTACTGTTACCTCTTTAGAATCAAAATCCAGAAACGAATTCGTCAAAATACAGCGACACCTTCTGACCCAACGTTTACTTACTACAGGAGTGGTTGGGGAACTTTCACTTTCAAGAATGGAAATAGATATGAGGGAGGCTGGTTGATGGACAAGAGAGATGGTCTTGCAGAGATGATCTACCCTAATGGGGATATCTTCTCTGGATCGTGGACTAACGATTTGCTCCATGGTCAAGGTAAGCCCTGATAGCGTTAAAAGAGGAGCAGGATGAGATACTAACCTGCCATTCTCATGTTTATCTTCAAAGGGGTCATCAGAAGCCCTCATGGAAGAGTCCAGCATGAGAACTGGGTTAAAGGCAACAAAACCCAAGAGATCAATGTGGTTCAGAGCCTGCATGTCTTGTGCATAGAGAAAGTAGCCCAGAGTGTTGACGTTACTAAAAGACCAATTCAGTCAACAGAGTCAAGCTTTCAACTTCTGAGTTCGATGCAAGACTACCTGTCGGGATGGATCAGAAGAGACAAGCCTCAGTGGCAAGCAAACGACCAAGACAGCCCAGCAGAATGCCACTTTATGGCCGCTGTGAAAATGTCTCTGGGTAACACTCTTCCTCAAGATTCTTTGGAGCTGCTTGCAGCCTGTCTCAGGTGGAATCATTCCAAAGGAAAGGAAAAGCAAGAGTCAACTCCTGGTACTTCTCTTAGCAGCAGAAGGATAAAGTGGTTGGGCTTTTGAAGAATAGTCTCAAAACGCCTAGCCCTGGAAAAAGCATTATTCATAATTTTTGGACACCCTTGAGTGTACATATGTACATGTACCAACAGTGATAAAAGTTTTGACAGAAATATATATAAATATTTTATATAATTAAACATTTCATAATCGTGCTCATATTTTTGTTAAATCACTTCACGTTGATTACAGGTGTATTGTAGAGGACAAATTTTGGCAAGTCCACGGAATCAAGTCTACAAGAAACCGTCCTAACAGTTGATTGGGTGCTCTGTGACAGCCAGTAAATGAGCTCATAGGAGTGCCGGTTGGGGAAAAGAAGGGAAGGGCGCTTTTGTGTTGACTGTTACTCCGAAAAGTACTTTCAGAGTTTCCAGCAGTGTCTCAGCTCTTCTGCCTCCTCTATTGCGAATCACCATGAACAAGTTGATCTTTGTTGCGTTGGCCCTTCTATTCTGCGTTGTTAGCGCTGAGCCTCAGCATTTTCCCACTGGTCCTACCAAGGGAGCAAAACAAATTGGTGATGGACAGTTCTGCACCGGTACGTATGATCTTTCTGTTGGGATGTGATGTTTGTTGTTTACATCCTTGGTTGGATTCACTTCAGTTTGCGAGTTCTTGGTCCAGTACATTGAGGGTTACATTGCCCAAAACACCAGTGTCACTCAGATAGTCTCGTACTTGGAGCAGGTCGGTCTCTCTTTTATACATACACACACTCCGATATCTTTCCACTCACACCCTTCCTTCTTCTTCAGGTTTGCAATGTTGCTCCTGATCCTTACAAGGGATACTGTTTGACCTTCGTGGATCAGTATGTTCCCTTGTTGATCAACTACATCTTGAAGACCGAGAGCCCCGAGACTGCCTGCACCCAGCTTGGCCTTTGCACGAGCTTCAACTATATTCAGAAGCTCAAGTATCTGTCCGCCCACCAGGGACACCAAGTCATCTAAAACATCACAACAAGACTCTCGAAGTTAATGGTCTGTGTATGATGAAACACAACAACAATTAAATTTGTGTTACTCTCCACTCATTCCTTCTTCATTCATCTTGCAAGAAGAAAAAGAAGATTGTTCTGTTGTTTGTTATGTTTTTTTGTTTTGAAAGAAAGACTTTTGATCTTACAACGAAAAGAGGAGTTAGACGAAGAGGAAAGGCAAAAAAAAAAAATAATAAGACCTCAATGCTGGGACTTGTTGATTTCCTCAGAGATCTCATGCACTGCATCAATAAAGGCACCCACATGGTCAGGGTCGTGGGTCGGATGCAGGCCGTGTCCCAGGTTGGCAATGAGGCGTTGTGTAGAGCCAAAGGACTGAAGCATCTTTCTCACCTCGGCTTTGATCACTTCCTTGGAGGCATACAGCACGGAAGGATCAAGATTGCCCTGCAGGGACTTCTTGCCAGCGAGTCCGCGCGCAGTTGAAGGGCTGATGGTCCAGTCGAGTCCAACGACGTCGTACTTGGTCTCTGAGGCCAATTGCTCGATGGCGTAGTTGGCCCCCTTGGCGAAAATGATTAGGGGGACTTCTGGGAATTTGGCCTTCAGAGCCTCAGCGATCTGAGCGAGGTAGGGCTTTGAGAACGTGTTGAATGTATCTGGGCCAAGCTCGCTGGCCCATGAATCGAAGATTTGAAGTAGCTGGGCTCCTGAAAATAGTAGATAGAAAACAATTATAAAAATGAATTATAGAAAGATGATGAAAATTTTCATCACTCTGAAAGATGATACAAAAAGAAAGTTGCATTGAGGGGAGTGATTTCAATTATACCGGCTTTGACTTGTCCTTCAAGGTAAGGAATGATCAGATCTGTGAGTCTCTGCAAGAGTTCATGGGATGCTTCAGGGTACTTGAAAAACCAAGTCTTGGCCTTGTGGAACGTCTTGCTGCCTCCACCCTCTATCATGTATGCCATCAAAGTCCAGGGGGCACCACTGAATCCAATCAGAGGCACTCTGCCAGCAAGTTGATGCCTGGTCAGTGTGATGGCTTCGAATACATAATTCAGATCACCAACAGCCTCGCTGGGGCTCCTCAAACGCTTCAAATCATCTGGCGATTGAAGGGGAGCAGGGAAATGGGGTCCCTTTTTCTCCAGCATTTGCACTTCGAGGCCAAGGGCCTGGGGCACAACCAAAATGTCGGTGAAAATGATGGCAGCATCGAGCGCAAATCTTTCAATTGGTTGCAAGGTTATCTTGGCAGACAGCTCCTTTGAACGGCAAACAGCGAAGAAATCGGCTCCTCCTTTGGCTTCGTTGTATTCGGGCAAGAATCGCCCAGCCTGGCGCATCACCCAGACGGGCACCCTCTCGGTGGGCTGACCCAGCGCGGCACGGATGATAAGGTCATTCTTGAGTGGAGGGAATTGCAGCTGCTCTGTGTTGCTATTCATGGTCCAAGAGGTAGAGGTGTGTATGGTGTGTTGTTTGGTTGTGTGTGTGTATGTGTTGTGGTGAATGTAGTAAAAATACAACAAACAAAACGGACTAGCTTTGCCACACAAGTGAGCGTTTTGTTTGTTGTGGCCTTCACTTTGGGAAAAGCTTGTTTCCCGGAATTAATGGGCTCTAAATGCCCCCCTTTGGATATATTGCCTCACCCAAGATCATCAATTGACATCAATATATCAATCATTGGCCACGTTTGACAAGTTCTTGCTCCACAACTAAGCGTCTTGTCATCTCATTTACAAGACACAAGAGGTATTCAGAATTTACTGTGGACAGTTGTTTGGGTCCAAACAACAACAACTGAGGGATGATGCAAAGAAAAAGGCAATGTGAAGTGGGAAACTTGACTACACCTACTGTCATCTTCTCTTCAACTCTCTTGGTTCAGTCCACAACAACAACATCACCACACAAAGATATAAATGTTTCTCAGTGTTTCTTTCACCATCAATGCAGTGCCAGGAAACTACATTGGAGTGGTTGTGGGATGAAGAAAGCAAACAGTGTAAAACAATATTATTTGTTTGTTTGAAATTGTTTTGTATTTTGCTTGTTCCTTCTTTTAAAAGTCTCTGTTCCATTGTTTGCTTTAAAATTTATTGAATTGGAAATGCATCACTCACTCACTTACAGCACCTTTTTTTTAAATAATAACAATAATAGGAATAACAATAATAATCTCTATTAGATATAACAAAATGTTAAAGGCATTTTAAAGTGGATGTTGTGTGAGTGGCAAGACAAACATGTTTGGCAAATGAATGTGGGTTTTGATGGCAAATGAATTGGATTACCAATCACATCAAGAAATGAAGATGCTTCTTAAGATGGCTTCTTGCTTCATTACTTAGATCGTGGCCCCTCTTCTTCTTTTCTGAAAAGACCACCAAGAGTGAAAGACCACTGGCAGTAAATCTCTGTTGTTGGCGCGAGCAGAGTGCCACACACACACCCAAGCAAACTCTGACCACTCACCACTTTCCTTTGCTTGCTTTGGCTCATTCATGAAGCAAAGGGCTCTTGTAGCTCTATTGTCCTGCCTCTTTTTGGCCCTGGCTGCAGCACATCAGTACTCATACCCCTTCCAAAATCCAACTCTTCCTGGTAAGTAAACCTTGCGCATCTACCCAACCTTGGCCAAAGATAATCAAGAGAAGTGAGTGCTAACGATTATTATTCTTAGTTCAGGAGCGTGCACAGGACTTGCTCAGCCGACTCACACTCCAAGAGAAAGTAGCACAAGTAAGTGTTATCTTTTTAATCTCACCCGCCCTCTCCCTCTCCCTCTCCTCCTCTTCTATCTTCTTTCTCCACTTGCGCAGGACTGTTAATCAGCTTCTACCTCAGTGTGCACACCCTAACATATTGCATTCTCTGTTCAGATGGAGTTCACCGCACCTGCCATTGATCGGTTGAATGTGTCAGCATACATTTGGGGAACAGAGTGCTTAAGGGGATTCGGTAAGGCTTTTTTTTGTGCTTTGCTCAAGCAAATCTTCACATATTGATCTAACAACGGCCTCTACGGCTGGCAGTGAATGCACCTGGAGGACCCACAACTGCCTTTGTGCAGGTTAGCTGATTCTTATCACTGTTTGCAATAATGTTAATCAAGCTAACATAACACCAGGCCATTGGATTGGCAGCTACCTTTAACCCAGGTATTCTCTTTCTCTCTTTCTCTCTCTGTATGTGTGTACGTTGGAAGCAGAGGCTTTACATACTTGTTAACTTCTTAAAGAATCTGTGAGGCTTGTTGCCAGGGCTACATCAACAGAAGTGCATGCACGGCACAATGAGGTGATTATGTTCCCACTCTGCCTTCCATAAGAATTATTGTGCAGTAACGAAGCCGACCTAAACCTGTGCAGTTGGAGAAACAAGGAATGCCAGCAGCCTCAGGTATCAGCTGTTGGAGCCCAGTTGTAAATATATTCAGAGATCCGAGGTACGATACAGAGAGCAATCAAAGAATTCGATGACATACATACCCTAAATTATGCTTGTGTAAACGTAAGGTGGGGAAGAGGACAAGAAACCTACGGAGAGTGCCCCTACCTGTCCTCTGAGATGGCATTTGCCTATGTTACAGGTCAAAGTGAATTGGTTAATAAACTCCATAATAGCCAGAACTTACACTTCTTTTTTTATATGTAGGTTTGCAAGATGGAAGCGACAAGAAACATCCAGAGGTGTTAGGTACTTGCAAATGGTGTCGAAGTCTGCAAGAGAGATGAACACTATTTCTTTCAATAGCTTACTGGACTAATGTCACAACACAACTTCAAAAACTCGTCTGTTGCATGCAGCCGGTTGTAAGCATTTTGATGTGCATGGCGGTCCTGAAGGCACTTGGGCTAATCAAGAAAGATTTAGCTTTGATGCGCAAGTTAGCAAAAGAGATTGGATAGAAACGTTCCAACCTGCCTTTCATTCGTGCATTAAAGCAGGAGCCGGTAGTGTGATGTGTTCGTACAATGAAGTAAGTTTCGTGTTATGTTCTAATACATTCCAGTATAGGGGTTTATTGATTTTATTTTGAAATTACAGATAAATGGCATTCCTTCGTGCGCGAACTATGAACTGTTGACTGAAACTCTTCGAAATCAATGGAACTTCACAGGTACATCAAAATAGAGCTTATTATCATCACCTGATCGTAATAACTAGTTGATCTAATTCCTGTATTCCATTCTTTGAAGGTTACGTTGTAGGCGATTGTGGAGCTATCATGTTCATTTACAGCGCACACAAATATGTTTCGTCGGCAGAGGACGCAGCTGTTGCTGCCCTTAAAGCAGGTGCAGACTTGGAATGTGCCTTGGAAGGCAATGGGCAAGCATTTGCATCTCTGATCGGCGCAGTAGCAGCAGGTAGCCTTTGCCATGAAAAAAAGTCTAACGCTTGTCATGGCTGATCGTACCAACGGTATACTAACGGTACGATCAGCTATAATATATAATTCATATAACATATAATTCTTTTCATAACAATTATAAAAGGAAAAATCAAAGAACAAGAACATCGACGTTTCTCTGATGCGCCTAATTACTGCTCGCATCAAGCTGGGTCTATTGGACCCTCCAGGATACAATCCCTATGATCGCTTGAATGACTCTGCCATCAACACACCAGCACACCAGTAAGTGTAATTTTTACTGTTTTCTCTCTTCTGGTAGACTGACATCTTTAACAATAAGAGCATTGGCGCTGCAAGTAGCGAAGGAATCCATTGTGCTGTTAAAAAACGAGGACAACTTGTTGCCGTTGAATCCAAAAACATTTGACTCAATTTGTGTTATTGGACCGAATGCCAACAGTAATACAAGTCTTCTGGGAGACTACTCCCCTATTCCAGCTTTCATCATAACTCCCCTACAGGGCATTACAGACTATCTGAAACCTTTAGGTATGCTGTGTTTCTGACAAGTTAAGGATTTGAGTTGAAAATACTTTTCTCAATCCAACCAGGAAAGCAAGTCTACTATGCACAAGGCTGCAACGACGTCTACTGCCAAAATGTTACCTCAGTAAGCCCCATACTTCAGAAATGTGATGTGGCAGTCGTAGTCATTGGACTCACTGGCTACGGCTGGGGAACTGCCATAGAGGGCGAAGGAAATGACCGAAAAGACTTGAATCTACCTGGTAACTTGCCACACCTGCTACCAATCTGAAAAACAAAAGCCTGTTAATGATTCAAGTGTTAATGAGATCTTTATTGCAAGGTTTACAAAATCAGTTGGTGATGGACGTCTACCACTCCAAAGTTCCAACTGTGGTAGTGCTGGTCAATGGAGGTCCTCTTGCAATTAATCAGATTCAACAACACGTCCCAGCCATTCTTGAGGTACTTCTCCCTCTGAAGTGGTTAAAACAATCATGTTATTTGTTTCATTATGCAAATCACTATGTCTTGTGCGTAGACGTGGTATCCAGGCCAAGCAGCAGGACAAGCCCTCGCACAAACCTTGTTTGGAGATTACAGCCCGGCAGGACGCTTGCCTACTACATGGTGCGCCACTCTTGCCTCCCCGTAATAAGAGTTGCTCAATGCAAAATTGAACTGAATCTGAAACTTTGTATCATGATCACATCTTAGGTACAGAACAGCCGATGACATTCCAGCCATTACGAATTACACGATGGTCGGCCGTACCTACCGCTACTTTGATCGTCCCGTACTGTACCCATTCGGCTACGGCCTCTCATACTCCAAAGTACATTCTCCATCCCTGAGTTGGATCATTTTGCACAATATCATGCTATCAAATCACACATTTCATAATATACCCATCCAAATATACTCATGTAAATATATATATATATATCCCACAAATACAGTTTGAATACAGTGACCTCAAGTTGAATGCAACGGCTGTGCAAGTGTGCGAGTCGCTTCAGGTGAACGTGACGGTCTCCAATGTGGGCAACATGACGGCCGACGAGGTCGTGCAATTCTATGTCAGCGATCTTCAGGCCAGCGTCCCCGTGCCCATCAGGTGAGGCTCCTCACTCTTTCCATGGGGGAATAAAAAAGAACAGAACAAAAACAAAACAAAACAATCCACTTTGAATTGTTTGATTGCTACTAATTGTTAACAAAATGATTTTCGGTTTGTCGTTGGCAAGGCAACTGCAGGGCTTCAGAAGGGTGACGTTGTCTGCTAGGGGCCAGGAGAAGAAAAATGGGATTCCCTCGTCGGTGGTGGTCTCATTTGTGCTGACCCCAGAGCAGATGTCGGCCCTCAGGGACCCGGACCTCGTGCGCGAAGTGGCGCCCGGCAAGCGGTACCTGTGGGTGGGAGCTGGCCAGCCTCTGATGGCCACACCAGGCCTCGGCACCTACTTTGCTGTCGTGGGCAGCCCTGCGCAATGTCCCTCCTTTCAGTGACTTCTTTTAAATTGTGTTGCAACTGTTGTTGCTGTAGTGTTGATGTAAAAATTTTGTATTTATTTGTGGATTTAAGATTTTTTATCAATTAAAAAAATGGTGTTTTGTTTTTGATGTCTGCATTTATCCAAACCATCCCCCCATTTTCCTGATTAATCTAGATAAGTGCTGCTTTTTATGTTTAATTATGTCGACAATTAATTCCCGTGAAAGCAGACGATTGGCGGGCTATCCTCGCAGTATGGCCATGATGTTCACTGGTGGTCAGTACTGCGCTCTTTGGGAAATTAAACGCCTCCATTGAAGCAACCACACTGCACATAAATACTACCACACTCAAGTCCAAAGTCATAAACAACAACAACACAACACTCAACTCTATCTTTTAACACACTTAAACAATGGGCGACGAAGTTCAGGCTTTGGTTATTGACAACGGTTCTGGCATGTGCAAGGCTGGCTTTGCCGGCGATGATGCCCCCCGCGCTGTGTTCCCTTCCATTGTTGGCAGACCCAGACACACTGGCGTCATGGTCGGCATGGG
>MRZZ01000042.1:0-10141 GCA_002025285.1 Acanthamoeba comandoni | reverse complement strand
AATTAATTAATTAAACAAAATCATTACTTACTGAGAGACACCTCAACTGCTTTTTGAGAAGAAGCTTCTCAGAAGAGAGTCAGTTAAGTTATTTACTTATCTATCCTCTTCCTTGCTGCTAGGTTCACTCCTGGACAGCTTGTCAGGATGGAGACTGTCTTGGAAAGATCTCCCAGGCGCAAGGGTACTCTCATTAACTAAAAAAAAAAAGGGAACTCCATACCACATCACTCCCTTTGGTCTCTTCTGTGGACTTCTTCTGCCACATATGTATACTTTTTGCATATAGTGTGTAATAAATGCCTTGATTGATGCATTTCATTAGTGTCTCCTTTGTGTTCAGTTGGTTGGGAGCCCCCCAACAACACTCAACAAGGCTTTCCTTTCCAAACAGTTTGGTCCACCAACTTATTTACAGTTTGAACAGTTTGTCATCGTCATCTTCACCCAACACCCATGACAAGCCACGTTGTCGCAGCCTTGCAGTTCTCCTCTTTCTCCACCGAAGCAACAGGAAGACCACCACCACTGAGATCATAACTGATATCACGAAGCTCGCAGCCAGAATCACTGACACCAGAATCAACAGCTGTCTGTCCATGAGGTAAGCTCTACTCCCACTGCTTTCTTCTGATCCAAGATCACCATACTTCTGGATCTCAACCGAAACAAGGTAGAAGCCCCTGTTCTCAAACTTCTCCTTTCTGAGCGTCACATCCTGTGTGAATGATATCAACCGCTCTGCATAATCCAGTGGAGTCTTGGACCCTGCTTTGGTTCTTGTGTTGTACTCGGTGCTTCTATGATGAAGCTTCCCAATCTCCAAACTGTAAAGAATGAACCTAACCGTAACATGCTCCTTTTCGTTGGCCTCCACGTCTGCTACAATGTTTTCTCGCTGTTCCCAAGAAGTTATCATTATGCTCCCCCATGGGATAGACAAGATATCTGATAGTGCATTCCTCCATCTCCTGTTGTCCCATCTTCATAAGAAAAGCACAATCCTCTTCCAATTTAACAGAAAGATACTTACTTTTTTTCCTTTTCCTCAAGCAGGCTATGCATTGGTCCATGTTTAAGTGCCTAATGTACACAAGAGTATTGGAGAAAATCCTAAGGACTTAAGAGAGTTGCATTCAGGAAAAGGTTGGGGGTATCTACATTCAGTGAGTCAAGTGTGGGTTTGAGGTAGCTCATTTGAAGAACCACAGGTCGGTGCTTAGGGTCATCAACAACGGGTCCAAGGGTCGAGTCATCAAAAGAGTCAGAGCTAACACAGCGCCACTCGTTGAAGCACTTGCTACCCGCATCAATACAAGATCCACATGACCCACCGCAACCATCTGTGCCACAGGGATGGTGCACTTCCAGGTTCTCATCGCTACGATCACATAATGGCCTGCACTCACATTTACCCACTAAATAGTTTTTTCAACATTGCATAAATTCTCATGTGCTGCACGAACCCTCTGGGAAGGGCCAATACTTACAGTGGCACTGGTAGTTGAAGTCTGTTTCCGTGCTCTTGATATGCTTGCTGCAGTCAAAGTCAGTGAGCGGACAGACTCTACCACAACCATTATAACCACATTCGATTCCATCACACTTATCATCACACCAGCATTTTCCATCAAAGCATTGGCCTGAATATAGAAAGCATTGAAAAAAGTGATTCAACCCAGCTCTCACAGGATCCACCTCCAAATGAAGTGACATCAGGTACCTTCTGTAGAATCTGAACAATCACCACACGAGCCTCCACACCCATCATCTCCACAAGTCTTCTCTAATGAAATGTATCGTCACCCAGAACTCATGTAAATGAAAGCTGGTTAACATGAATGGTTTACGTACCTTTTGCCTCACAGTCAGGAATACAATCACATAAACCGTCCTCTGTGCAAACTTCGTTCGAATGCGTGCAGGATCCGCAGGTTCCACCACAGCCATCATTTCCGCATAGCCTGCCCTCACATTGGGGGTGACAAACACAGACGCCTAATAACAATACATCAACGCTTATCAGACCCATATGTCGTGTGTTTCTGTCATCAACAAAGCGGCGTAAGGTATGCATAACCTTCAGTATGATTGCAATAGTGATTGGTTTGGTCACACATTCCGCAGGAACCTCCACAGCCATCGTCTCCACACGTTCTGTTACCTCCGCAGTTGGGAACACAAATACAGTGGCCTGCAGTGTCACACTCGTGGCCTGCGGCACACTCCCCACAAAATTCTCCACAGACATATCCACAATGCCTGCCTTCACTCTCACACGTTTGCTCACACAATACACACTGGCCTGTGCTAAGTTGTTAGCAATTGAATCGAAACTGCAGGGGAGAGGATAAGTAAGGTTGCCTTCTTCTAGAGTGCACACTTCGTCATCTAAGCATTCCCCACACAGTCCTCTGCACTGATCAGATCCACAAACTCGATTGGGCAGACATTGGGGAGTGCATTCACATGTGCCATTAGGCTGACCGCCGATAATACAAATTAATCATTTATGCATTTCTTTGGGCATGGAGCAAAGATCATACTGTGCAATGCTGCCAGTTGGCACAGTAGCCACAGGTTCCACCACAACCATCAGGTCCACAATCACGGTCCTGGCAGCTAGGTGTGCATTTGACTTTAAGGAGCTGGGAGGTTGGTTCTTCTCTTTCCTCAGGATCAGGGGGGGCTAAAGGGGAAAATGAAGCGTCATCAACGCAATCAATGATGTGGTGGTTATGAACCTTGTCATGCTGATGCAAACGTACATGGATCTGAGCAGTACTGCCCCTCCCAGCCTTTATCGCACACACATCCGTGGCCAAAGTCGCACTTACCATGGGTCCCACACCTTCCTTGGCAATCAAGTCTCACCACAACCATGTTGTTGTCGTAGTTCGTCTCATAACTAACATTGGAGATTGGAGAGTTGGTTAGGAAATCAATCTCATCAATCGCCTTTATGGCTCTTGTGACATACAGAAGCCTGTCTGGATTAACAGTTATCTCCAGCTGGTAAGGCCCCAGTTCCATTCCTGTCACGTCAATCCACTTCATAGAGGAGGAATGGTTAGACTAATATGCAATACCGTGGCTAGTGGAGTGTATCAAGGATAATTGTAGCACCTGGCAGTCAAGCCAATAAGGGTACCTATGGTAGGAAGCTCATTTCAGCTTACTGTGCTAAACCATTAACTCCCACACGGGGGAAAAAAGCAGGCTATTACCAATCAGTCCACCCTATTTGCACGCCTTGTTGCTTGTCTGAGTACTTGCGTCGTGGATTTATCTTTGGGCCCGTCCACACCCTCCTTGAGTCAATAATAGCAGCTCCACTCTTGAATCCCAACCTCGTTGAGTCGGTGGAAGAGTTAAACAAGGCCCGGAGTTCAAACTTGACCCAGTGTTTGTAGTGTGGATGCCTATGTGAGACACGCAGAGAATGAGAACTCCAAATCTAGCACACATTGATCAATGGCACTTGGCAAATCTGAGAACGAATAGAGAGAGATGAGGGTTCTCTTACTTATGGCATTGATGCCAAACATATGTGTCTAACCAGTCGCCTGATGAACCAATAAATAGATCTGCATTCCTGCCAGCATATAGTAAATAAAGGAGTTCTCTTAAACTGTAGAGTTGTGTTAACATTAAAATATTTGGTTGTTGTTACCCCATGTTGAGTGTTTCCATTGAGAAACGCAACAGTTTGGAATTGCCTTGTCTGGCACATCCTTCGTCCACTGCACAGTTACATGAATCCAGATGTCTGTGCTCTATGAATGGGTTGAACCCTTCCAACAGAGGAGTCAAGTCTGGACCATACGTCTCTGTTTGATGTTTTGGGGAGTAAGGTGGTAGTGGTGGAATAAAATGATGTTGATGTGTTGATTTAGTCATCAACTTACCGCCTGGTGGGCAGCTCTCTCCTGCAGCAGAGCAAATACATCTACCGTTGGGGTCACAGATGGGATTGATGGTGTTACTTTCGTGGTTCTTAAGTCCAACCAACGTTTCACAGTGTACTCCAGCATATCCAGGGCTACATTTGCAACCTTGACATAAATAGATTTGTGTATACCGCATCTGGTGAGGTCAATGAAAATCAGGGATCAGGGGGCTGCAAGCAACACACTTGTTTCATTGAGGCAGGATCCATGGCGTCCACAAAAGGTGCAAGTAGGCTCAGTACAGTTGACTCCTGTCCAGCCTGTATGGCATTGGCACTCCCCACTGTTTGGCAAACAATCTCCATGGAAAAAGCAGTGGACACTACATCCTGATCAGAGCATGGATGCATGCACATGTGGTCAGGAAATGGTTCCTATATCATGGGCCTTGGGGGGGGGTTGTACTCTTGCTTCCTGTGCAAGCTTCATAAGAAGCTCTGGAGTCGGTATCTCCCAAGGCCATCTGGAACTCCCACAACAACAATAATAACAGCAACGTGGCTGTGACAACGAACTGGGGAAGGGGGGTTTGTATCTTCTGTGACATTTTGCTCATTCTTCCTCTATTAAAATGGAAGTAACGTTACCACCATTACTACAGAGTCCTCGAGTTAGAGGGGCGGGCAGGTGTCCACTGCATGATTGATAATTGGGGGCGGGGGGGCTGGCAACCTGTTATGTGTGATCCCTTTTTCTCTTTGTTAAGTTGACTCAATCCTCTTGTCTATCTTCTTCAACTTCTGTTCTCTTCTTCTTCTTCTTGCTGTTCTTGTTGTTGAAGAAGGGACAGGAATTGTAAAGTGTTTGTTTAAAAGGGAAAAAAAAAGAAGAATCGGAGAGGGTTGACACAACTTGGCTACACTGTGTAGTGTGAGGGTTTGTTTGATTTTGGATTCGCTGATCTGCTCTGTCTGATTTTGTCATTCATCCTTTGGATCTCTCTACACCAAGAAACCTCTCTACACTCTGCTCTACACTTCTTTTTCCTTGTCCTTGTACTTCTTCTTCTTGTTGTTGTTGTTGTTAGTGTTAGTTCCTGTGACACACACAACAAGAAAGCTCTTTTGGTGAGAGAGTACCATCACCCTTTGGCTTGCAAGTTAACACACTACAACTTCAAAAGAAAACAACAAAGGGTAAATAGGTTTTGGCTTACCTTCACATATGCCTCAATGCCACCTTCATCCATTTCTATAAGAGAAGAGAATGAATGAATGAAGAAAGGCTACACATAGACATACATCTTATATCTGAACTCTTTCATGGGGGTGGTATGTATGTAGACACACACACAACACACAGAGATGAAGAGAAGGGCTGCAAGTTGGCCTTGTGGCCAGCAGCAGAGTGTGTGGCCACTTGTGGTCCTCTTTGCTCTCACCTTTAGCACGATGGTGACAGATGTGGATGCATCCTCGGGCGAAGTAAAACAACTTTCCCCTGATGAAGGCCCTCCAAGAGGTTCCCTCTCAAGCCTTTCTTCCCCCCCCCCTCTTGCTGTTTAATTAATTCTGTGTGTTTGCATTGTACCTCTCAGATTTCTGTTCAGGCCAGTTGACTCTCACAGACAAGGAAGGCGTAATCGCTGACCACTATGGAGGAGGGGAATACGCCAAAAAAGCATTCTGCGTGTGGATTATTGCCCCAACCAAACCTGATGGCTCGCCTGTCGATCAGATCGTGCTCGACTTTGAAAAATTTGTGAGCCTTAACATCCTTCTTCATTCACGAATGCATCACACTTTTCAAATATGATGCCACGTTTGATTTGTGTTGGGGGGGGGGGGGGAACGTAAGCTTTTTGCACAGACTGATGGATCAATTCTGCTTCTCTGTATTACATTTACATCAGGACACCGAGTTTTGGTTTGACTCGTTGAATATATTCTCAGGTGCTGGAGACCTTAGCGATAACAACCTCTTGCAATGGCTTACTGGTCCTAACATGCCTTCTGTTGCGAGCCAAACCATCGTGCTCAACGGCCCTGTCATAACTGTTCTGTTCTTTTCTGACAGTACCCTCTCGAGGTCTGGCTTTAGGATGAAGTATCAAGGAGGTATGCAGTACTCTTCCTTTGTTGTTAACATTCTCTGTTTTTGAAAGATCTAGATCTTAGACTAATTCTTCCTTTCATCAGTGGATTGTTCTTCTTTGAATCGTTGCAGTGGGAATGGCATCTGTCGCTGGGATGCAAACAAGGGCAAAGACTCATGTAAGTGCAACGATGGAAGAACAGGAAACATGTGTGAACAGGTAACAGTTTCCCCTGTCCGATGTAACTGTTAGATACGAGGTGCTTTCAGATACCAGATCAACACGATCAATAGAATTACGAATGCCAACAGTTTGAAACTCTTTGCTCAGGGTCTCTGCCTCAATGATTGTCTTCCGCATGGGCAATGTGTGAATCTGGGCACTTCTTTGGAGCATTGTGTCTGTGGGCCCTCTTTCTATGGATCTGATTGCAATGACCGTAAGTGCTGCTCCGAACGACAAAAAAATAACCGTTTTTAACCAAAACATGTTGTTATATTCTTCAGCATACTGCAGCGGAGAAAAAGTGATCACAGAGCTGAATGGTTCCTTCAGTGATCACAACACAGACGGGGAATACCTTAACTTAGCCAACTGTGTCTGGTCCATCACTCCCGAAATTGGTAACCCAAAAATATCCATCATTATTTGGATAAACAACTGACTAATGACAACACACCCATCAGAGAAACCTTTCAACAGCACAAACGACGTCTCCATCTTTTTGAAATTTGACCATTTCGATACAGAGTATTCATACGACTTCGTGGAAGTCTATGATGGGCCTATTGAATCGGTAGGTGTACTCTGGACTGGGTAAATGTCATATTGGCTGAACGTGTCTCTTTTTATACCACAAGGCCAATTTGATAGGATACTTTACGGGATCATCCATTCCTCCTGCTGTGCTGGCGACGACGGGTTCCATGACTCTTAGTTTCAAATCAGATATGGGAATAACCAGAACTGGTTTCACTGCATTTTTCGAGACAGGTTGCCTCCCTTTCCTTGCTTTGTTCTTGTCTGAGTTCCCTCTGAAATCTGTTCCATCAGAGGTTTGCAAAGGAGGCTGTGGAGGTAATGGATGGTGCGTTCCAGGTGGTTGTGACTGCGATATTGGCTACGAAGGGACAAACTGTTTACAAAGTACGTTATCATTCTCGGTATCACACGATCAATCATGTTTCGATTGTTTCTCATTTTTTCTTCCCTTCAATGCAGCAACTTGTCCAGACAATTGTAATAACGCAACTGGCAAGGGCAGTTGTGACCAAGAGTGGAAGAGATGCCTCTGCAATGACCCTTGGTCGGGACCAGATTGCAGTATCTGTGATGCAGATGCCTGTCCTGATGGTAAAGCAAGACTAGCAATACATATTGAGTAAGGGAAACACGTCTAATACGAAACAACAGTGTATTGTCCTTTGCATTCAACCGTAGTGTTGACCGCAGGGCAAGGTTCCTTCACTGATCACAGTGGAGGAGGGCTCTATCCTCCCGGCTGGGCCTGCAATTGGATTATCAGGCCCACATACCCATACGACACCCTTGTGGTCTCCTTCTATAAGTTTGATCTCGGTAATTTAATTTATTTTGAAGCAACATACTTGGCAACTAAATTGTTAATACTCTTTTCATAGAGCTGGACAACGCTTTTCTGACTTTCATCGATGGAGACAACAATACGCTAGCTGATTTCACTGGGGATACCACATTTTTCAAGGGTAATTTCCAAGCAAACCTGTGATTATTTCTCTTGTGTTTTATGAATATCTTATACTTGTTGGTGTTTAGGAAAGAAACCTCCTCCTGTGTACACAAGTTCATCCTCGATAAAAGTGGAATTTCGGTCTAGAGCAGGCAAAACTCGAACTGGTTTCCATGCACTATACCGGACATGTAATCTTTTAACATTCCAATCAGCAATGTTCGCTGTGCACTCTTTTAATCACACTTGATTTTTATTGAGACAGATAACTGTACAGAAAGCTGCAGTGGACACGGCATATGTTTCCCTAATGACGATGAGTCAGGTGCTGTCTGCGTATGCGACGAAGGCTGGAGGGGAGATATATGCAACATATGTAAGCCCTCTTTTTTAAGAAAACAATTTACAGGTTATTGAATCTTTGCACAAAGCATATTGCCCCAATAGCTGCAACGGCCATGGGAATTGCCTTTCAACTCCTTCGGGCCAGGCTTGCTCATGTAATACTGGCTATTTTGGCACAAGTTGCGCAACTCGTACGTACTTCCCTGAGTAGTGCCGGATAAATCTCATTTTTAACTTCCTCTTCTCCTTCTTCTTCTCCTTCTTGCCTCTTCTTAGCATACTGTGGCGAACTCAAAGTGGTAACTGGTCAGCAGGGAAGTATAGCAGATCATGCAGAAGGCCTATTGTATAGAAGCAACTCAAATTGCACATGGCTTATCAAACCAAGCGATCCCACTGTACAGTCAATAACGCTTTACTTCACCCAATTTTCGACAGAGCTTGCGTATGATAAGGTATAAAGAAGAATTGAAAGAGGAACAAAAAGTTGCTCATGCTGTTACAACTTTCAACAGGTTGTGGTCTATGACAGCGATCATATTGACCCTTCGAAAATACTTTTGGTGCACAGTGGCTTCTATTTGCCGAACAGACCCATTGTTTCCAGTAATCCCTATCTTTTTGTGCAATTCACCACTGATGAGCAGGATCCTATACCAATGACGGGCTTCAAGGCGTCATACTTTAGTAACTGTATGCACATTGTTGTTGATTTTATTTCGACACACTATGGTCATTAAGTTACTTTTTCATTTGCTTTCAATTAGCTTTGTGCCCAGTAGCCTGTGGAACCAACGGCTATTGTGGTGCAGGGGGTCATTGCGTATGCTTCGCTGGATATAAAGGAATAGACTGCTCCCAGCGCCTCACAGAACAAGACGCCAGATTAATCAGCCCCAACACCACTCTCACTGACAGCCTGGCCCTGCTCACCTGGAAATGGTATACCTATGAATCCCCTTTCGTTTAGCTCATGTAGTGTACCTTCACGTCTAACATCCAGGACGTAAATTGAAATGAAAAACAGGTACAGATTCAGGATCTTCCGCCAACCTGGTCAAGCACTTGTAACGGTCACCACTCAAGGAGCCAGCAGGGATGAAGGAGGAGAACTCAGAGTCTATGTTCTCTATGAGGACATTCCCACTCCTAGGAGGTATAACGTATCCGATCACACTCTCAACAAGGTACAAATGGCCCATCTCAAGCAAACAGTCAAAAGTTTATTATTATTATCGCTTTTACTACCTGCTGATGCCTGTGCGCTTGATTATAAATATATACATACATTATATAATGTGTTGTATAGATAAAATATGCGCTGCTTAGAGCCCCAGCAAGAGGTTTGTGGTTTATTGGAATAGAGGGGCTACCTGATGGAAGGTCGGAAGTGAAATATGAGGTCACATTAACACGTAAGTGGTGTCAACAAAGGTGGGGGTAATAATGCAGAGATATATGAACTAACCTACTATCCATATGTTTCATTGAATGATTTTTTATATTATTAGTTGTTTGTCCTGCGCAGTGCCCAGAAAACACTACCTGTAGGGGCGCATCGACTAACTATGCATGCAGTAAGTACGCTGTGTGTGTGCACATATGTTTTTGTAAACAAAAATTACGACATGCGATCGGCGATTTTGGAATCCATCTAACGTCATGGTGTGTGGCCACAGTGGGCCCTGATGAGGAGCCAATAGATGGCGAGGGTGAGAACAAGGACAAGGACAAGAACAAGGACAAGAGCGGAGGAAGCCACGCCTATATTGGTAAGAACTCTTTAACTCATTCAACCATACGATAAACCCATTTTCCCTCTTTGAAGGAAAAGAAGAAGAAGAAGAAGGTCTCTTAATAGGCTAAAAACAAATTTTTTGTTTTTACTGTTTCCGTCAAACCAAGCCCTGGTCATCATTTTAATTGGGGCTGGGATTTCCAGCGTGATCGTGTTGGGTGGCTATCTCTATTGGAAGTATGGAAAGAAGACTTCATTCCTACAAACTGGTAAAAAAAACCACCACCACCATTCCTGTCTCTCTAACCAACTACCGCTACTTACACACTGTTGTATGCAAAAACAAAAACAAAAACAAAAACAAC
>MRZZ01000036.1:0-13763 GCA_002025285.1 Acanthamoeba comandoni | reverse complement strand
CAGAGGGCATGGTCGCTCCAAAGCCACGGCCGTGGATTCCGATCATTTTTGCGACACAAATCAATTTTGCAGGCAAGTGTCGGAAACAAACAAAGGCATTGCAGCCCCCCCCCCCCAATAACACAACAACTTGCTCTTGTTGTGGGCCCGAGTAATAGATCTAAAAAAGATCATTATCATAGGCCCTTGGATACAATATTACTCCTCTCTGGCCACAACTTTCCTGTATGTGTTAGTCCAACAGCAACAACAACAACAAGAAGAAGCGGTGCCCTATCTATATATATAATATATATACTCATCAGATTGTATTGAAAAGAAGGAAAGAAGGACACAAATAATTATCATTATTATTTGGGCCTCGTTGTTGACCTTCCCCCCTCCTGAGATCAATGAGAGGATGTTTAACATGAGAAACAATGCGCCCACCGACTGCAACAACCACAACAACATGAAGCCTTTTGCCTACCTCGACATGGCGCTGCCCAGTGGAGAGGCAGTTCCCCCAAAGCCACCACCCCCAGAGAGGCCCAAGAGACCAGTCACCTTCTCTGAGAACAAGAGCTATGGAACTCTTAACAACAACAACAACACCAACACGATCTCCAACTTGAAGAAGAAGAGCGAATCTATGAGGACTGCCCCCCATGTTAGGGCAGAGGATTTTTGCTTCGACCCCCCCTCAGAACCTGTCAGTGACGAAAAAGAAAGAAGGCGGATGAGGGATGTCTTCAAGGACACGTTTGCATCTTTTGGGATAAACCTCTTTACTACTACTGCCGCCTCACAACCGTCCTCACCACCTCCTTCCTCTCAGGGAATTACACCGCCACCCCACCAGGTTCCAGCCTCCTCCACGCCCATCCATGTCCCTTCAGGAGGCCTCAGAAAGAAAGGTTTGCAACCCAGCTGCTCCTTTATCAAAGTCACTTAAAGTGTAATGCGGCTGTCTGGGTTTTAAGAGGTTCATATCAAGCTGACAACGATGCTTCTTGCATTAGAATCAGGTGGCATCCAAGGTTCATCACCTGGAGCTAAGAAGCATTTCGAATTAAAGCACAAGCAAGTGCCAAGTGCTCCTGGAGAGAAGCAAGGCCACGTCACTCGCATTCCATGCCCCCAGGTTCCTCTCTTCTTATGAAGAACTACTTCTGTCACATCCACTTCTCTATTGGACATATCATTCACCATCTCCTTGTTTATGCATCGTTTAGGGGTTGCAGTGCCAGAGTACTGATCCTGATCACTTCATGAAGTACCAACACACGCCTTTGAAACAGCTCTCTTTACCATTAGCAAACTCTCCAGCCTTAGACCAAGACAATAAGGATGTTAATAGTAGCTCTGCTAGCAATCAGAGTACTGACTCTACATCAAAACATGTGAAGGAGAAAGAGAGAAGCTCTTTCGTAGACCGGCTCACCAGGAAGAGCAGCAAGAGATCTAATAAGAAAGAAAAAGAGACAAAACGTGAAGAGAGCTTCCAAGGTGATGACGAGCTGACGGAAAGAGAAGCATGCCCTTTTGCAGGAGGCTGTGCTAGCCTTGACCCTGGGCACTTCTTGGTATACAAGCACACCACTGAAAACGAGGAACGTTCCTTTGGTATTGAAGAAGAAGCGGTCAAATCTTTGCCCTCTCCAAGGTCGAAGATTCCTCCACCTGTACCAAGAAAACCAGTAAGGGATGGCTCCTCTCCCACAGTCAGAATGGAATCCATTGGTGATGGGTTCTCAGAACGAAAAAATGTAATCCCGCCCTCTGCCCTCTAAATCTGTTCATTTAATTTATTAGTACGAACTCCAGGAAGTACTTTATGATGGGCCTCAGAATATTCCATCAGCTCCTGCCGCCCCACCGCTTGTCAGCAGTACAAATCTCTCCAAAATAATGCTAGTTGAAGAAAACAAAAACCTTGAACAAAAATTGAGTTTTCACAACTCCTTTACATGTCCTGGTGCATAACAGGTGGACCAAATGCTGTGGGACCTCATCAGGATGCTGCGAAGTTCAAAGGTGCTTTTCATAGCTCCTGCATGTTATTTGAGAATTTTCTTTCAGGCTTATAATACAGTTGAGATGACAGTTCCACTCATTTTACAGTGCTTGTGAAGGATGCTTCTAAGAGGATTCTATCAGAGGAGTTTCGTCGGTCACGCCGTCAGGGAGAGGCTAGTTGCAGTATTATACAAAGGAAGTTCGACCAAGGTTAACCACGAATAAGAACCTCTCTCTCTCCTCTTGCTTTGCGCTCCTTATGCTGGGTGTTATCTGCAATTGATGTTCTAACTGCAAGATACTAAACAGAAAGACGCGATGCTGTCGTTAGAGAGATTGTAACCACAGAAAGGAACTACATTAGCTGCCTGACAGTTTTAATGGAGGAATATCAGGCACCTCTGGAAGCAAAGGTTCTTTAGTTATTCTTCCACCGTGTAAGACTTGACCTTCTAATCCATAAAATAAACAGGTAAAGGCCAAAAAGAAGTGGATCACCGAAGAACAAGTGCGACGAATATTCTATCAGATTAAGGTATTAAAAATGTACTATCAACTTGTTGATTATAACAACCAGATCAGAACTAAATCATAATAACTCAGGTGATACATGGTTTCAATTCAACCCTACTTGCTGAATTGGAACAAAGGACAGACGAAAAGATATGGAACGAATACTCATTGATAGGAGATATCTTTATTAAGATGGTGATACACTTTTCTCACTTGGTTTCTCACGTGGGGGCCCATGTCTCACTTTTTCCTTTTTCGTGTCAGAGCTCGTTTCTTCGTGTATATGCCTCCTACAATGCTAACTACTCTAAGGCATTGGAGACCTTAAGCCTTGCCAGGCAGCAGAAGAAATTTAGTGAATTCTTGCAGGTTGTGTCTTGTCCTTCTCTCGCGATATAGATCAAATTATCCTAACTGCCCAGGCATCCTTGAAAACAATCACAGGAAGTGAAAAGAAACAATGAGCGCAAGAAGCAGTTTGTTGGATATGAGCTGAGTTCGTTCCTCATCACCCCCGTCCAAAGGATACCCAGATATATTATGCTGTTGAAGGTAAACGTTTTCTACCAGACAATTTGTTTCCACTTTCTCATGGGAGATTTTGGGAGCAGATGCTTCTACAGTACACGCCGGAGGACCATGATGACTACGCCAACATCAAACAAGCTATGACGCTGATCGAGCAGGTGGCAAATGAAAACGAAAAGACTCATGAAAACTCCATCCATCTTGAGAAACTATTCCAGCTACAAAAGAGATTCGTCCAAGCTGTAAATACTTACCCCGCCACCTTTGAAAAAACTTTTGCACCTTACGCGATATGGTTTATATCATAGGGTGAACTGGGTCTGGTGGAAGCTCACAGAAGGCTGCTCTATGAGACAGATGTGCAGTTGCATAAATATGCCAATGAAAGGCCCTTAAATCCTTATAAGATACGCGTTAGGCACATCCTCATCTTCAATGATATCATTATCATTGCGAAGCCCAGCATACCTGCAAAAAACGAGGCCAGCAAACAAGCGAAAGACAAAGAAAGGGATGAAAAGGACAAAGAAAAGGAGAAGTTCGCAGAAACCATGATGAGTGGAGAAACGGCGCCCTTGTGGGATTTTCGTTTTCAAATGCAAGCGGAAAAGTGTAAAGTTGTAAATTTGTGTGACGCCTACGACTTCATTGCCAGCAAGTACACGCAGAGGAATGCGCTCAAGCTAACATATGAACCACAACAACTGGACATTAATAATAGTAATAACGACTATGGACATGACAGGAAAGAGCTTCGTCTCACCAGCAGCAGCCCCGAGGAGAAGCAAAAATTATTAGAAGAGCTGAACCATGCCATCACCACAGCTTCCAGAGCGCGTGACGCTCCGTACACGTAGCCGAGATACTTCATATTTGAAATCCAGAACGACAGTCAAAAGACACACACACACCACACACCTGCTGGAGTGTGACCTATATATTTATTTTGCAGCCACACACAATACACTGTAATTTGTACACAGAGACACACCATCCCCCATCCCCACCACACGCAAGTAACACAACACATTTGTAACTCTCCTTCAACTTGTTTTGTTATCGTCCCCATCTTCTTCGTCTGCTTCTTCTTCTTCTGGCTCCTGCTCTCTTTGATGACCCTCTGGCGTACTGTCTTGTTCCGCTGTCCCAACAGTTGAACCTGCTGCTGCTGCTTGCTCCGGCTCATCTGTCTGCTGCTGTTCTTCGATGGCGCTGCTGGTGGTGGTGGTGAGTGCCGCTGCAGCAGTGTCCTCCAAAGGTTCCCTTTCTCCCGTTTGTTCTTCCTTCATTGTCATGAAAACATGAAAACGTGACATTAAAACGTAAAACCCAAAAAAAAGGTGCCCCAACCATGGGAGGGATGGGGGAGCTTCGTACATTGGGTTCTTCTGCTTCAACAGAGATAGATCCTTCATGAGGTTCCAGTGTCATGTGATGGGCCAGGTGGTGATGATGATGATGAAGCTGTCCAGAGGTCTCCTCGTCAATTACTTCCTCCTCCACTACTCTGCCCATTAACTGCACTTCCTCTCCCTATTTGTTGAATAACTAATCATCAGAGTGAAGAGAATGTTGCAAAATTTTATTGCATAATATTGCTTTGATGAGAAGAGGAGAGAACTGTTGCCTGTTTTGTCGTGGATTGATCATCTTTGGATGGCTGAGAAATCTCGTGGTGGTGGCTTTCTATTGAGGCCATATACTGCTGCATTTCTGGAGGTATTACTACCCCTTCGTGGTGACCAAACACCCCTTGTCCACCCGCCAAATCCCTGCGAGGTGTGTATATGAGGTTTTTGTTTAATAAATGATGATGAATAAATAAAGAGGGCAGGCAAAGCAAGACATTACGTTTGAGTAAAAGTATATGAGCCAGAGGCAGCCTGGCCATTCACGTCCGATCCATCTCGTTGTTCGATGGGCTGGAAAAGCTTGGCAAAGAGTGGAAACGGTGTCTGAGAATGTGAAGAGGGATCAGGTGGGAGGTGGCCATGGGAAGTGGAACCGTAGTTGGCTCCTGTGGGGAAATTAAATGTGAAAGAGGATAGAGGCGGAATGGAGAGCTGCTGGTGAGTATCATTGAGATGGTTGTGTGGATCATTGAGGTGCTCGCTGGAAACTCCGAGATGTGGTGCGAGTGCATCTGTGAACGCAAGAGTAGAGGCATCATTAGAATGACAAGGCTAAGCTCCTGAAACGAGGTTTCGAAATCCATCTCTAACCAGGAGCTTTGCAAAAACAATAAGCAAATAGAGATGAAGAGAGGAAAAGATGCCTGGTGCCAGTGTCATTGAAGCAGAAGTGGGCAAGATGGCCATGCATTGCTGTTCCCTTTCTTCGTTGAGCTCCTTCTGCTTCTGTGCTTCCAGCATCTGCTGCTGCTTTCTTCTCTCCTTCTCTTTATTTTGGCCTGATAAATGAGAGACGCACCCTTAGAACTGAGCTTGAGCAGATGTGTTCAAAATCAAATTCTTCACCTTTGACCCACTCGAAGCCAATTTCCTCCATCATTGCTATTTTCTCTGCGCTGAGGAGATTTGCCCTTTTCTTATCTTTCATCCTCCTCACCCAATAGAAGAGAGGTAAATTTTCTTTCCACTTCCAAGGCACGTTGCAGTGGCCATGAGCTTTGTTCACGTGAACAACAATAAATGTCTTAGTTCAGACTTTCTGTTCTTCGAATGATATAAAGAGGATAAGCAGCAGAAATTGCCAAACCTTGTTTGAAGGCGACAAGTTCCTGGAACCGTTCGTTCCAAGATTTCCTCTCTTTCACTACAGAAGGCCGATATATGATCTCTTCATCCTCCTCATCGTCCTCATCCATCTGTTCTTTGTTTAATTGATAAAGATGTGGCTGTCCCTGCAACTCATGTGGAGGCGGTGGTAGCATATTAGCCTCTATACCTACACAGAGAAATATTAATGAGACAGTTGCTAGCAAATACCAAGTACAACAACACCAAAATTCATTACTTTCTTTTGTCGTTGCAGCGGGACCGCTAAAAGGTACTTCTTCAAAAATGGGAATGGAGGCCTGCTGTGGCTCTGAAATATCCCCCATTTGTGCATCTGGCCCAGAAGCAGTGGGTATGCCCACTGAAGTGGTAGGCATATTAGAACTTATTGAAACTGAGGATGTCTGAGCAGGGATAGCGGTGCTTCCCGGCAACAATAAGGACTCGTCCGCATCTGACCTTTTTCGTTTCTTTTCGATGACTGGTTCTTGTTTGCTCCACTCAAAGCCTGTGCAAGAGTTTGGGTTATTTGTTGAGCAGTACACTTCAAGTTTGCAATGAAGGGATGAGCAGTGGCCATGTTTGAATACCTATGCTTTCCAGTCGTTTTATTTTATCTTTGCCAAGTTTTCCATGGCGGTGGAAAGATCTCTGGCAGTACATCCAATTGCTCAGCTTGATGTTCTCCTTCCACTTGTGGGGCACATTACAGTGGCCATACTTATCCTTGAATGCCTTCAATTCCTCAAACCTATTTCCGATAAGAAAGAAAAGGAATGATGAAACTTGGCTTAAAGCGTGGGTGGAGAGAAAAGAACATAAAGAGATGATTGTGATGGTAAACCCACCTCTCATTCCAAGGCACCATCTTCCTCTTTTCTCCCTTTGGGGCACTCACGTTGCGGCAGCACCAGACAAACCCTAAATCCTCCAGTACCTTGATTCTGTCCTCGCCCAACTTGTTTGCTTTCTTCATGTTACGTATGCTTGCCACCCACTGGCCCAGCTTCTTATTTTCTTTCCAAACCTATTGGAGAGCAAAAAGAAGTGACAACAAAGAGAGAAAGGAGCGAGTTTGTGAGCAACAATTGGATCTGAACACAGATTTTTGGGGCTGTTTACCTGGGGCACCCTGCAGTGTCCGTACTTATTCTTGAATGTGATAAGATCGTGTAACCGTTCGTCCCATTTGTCTTTTCCTACAGTACCACCAGCACTCATGCGAAGATTTGGTGATCCAACAGAATCATCCAAGTCCATGTGCTTATCCTGTTCATCCATGTCCTCTTCCTCTTCTTCGTCCATTGAGACATTATCTTCCACGCGGCTTCTCTTTGCCAAGGGTCCATTATCGCCATAGTGATCACTCTCCAAGATTTTCAGTTCATGTTCCTTCATTTCTGAAACCCCAGAAGACATGTCTGAATCACTGGATTGCACATTCTCAAAATAATTTGGAGCCGCAGGAAGGCTGTCCATCTTTACAAAGGGCTAAGGGCAGTGCCCAACACTTGAAGCTTGGAAGGGGCCTTCGCAGACGTGTGGGAATTTGATCTGGAATTCAATCACAAGGGAATTGAACCGTTGTAAAAAAAAGGCGCCTTTGGCCAAGTTTGTTTAGATGGTTTTCTTCTTAAGGTGGTGAAGGTTTTTGTTGAGGTGGTGTTGAAGAACACACACAACTCACACCACCACAAGGGCCTTTTTTTTTCCTCTGCAGCTCCTTTACGTGGGCAGCAGCTTTAACGGGGCCCCGTTTCCTGTGGTGTTGTTCTCTCACCCAGGTGGGGGGGGGGGCGAGGGCCGTTTGCTGTGATCAGGCGATTGGCCGAAGAGAAAGCCCCATTAAGGGTGCCCTCCAGAATAATAATTTGTTTGAAATTTGTTCGCTATTTGATTTGTAAATTTACAGAGAAATTTCCCGACCGATATTTGCAATATTTTGTTGTCCCCCCCCCCACGGTCATCAGGTCATCCATCCATCACCGATGGAGTGGCGCTGGTGTGTTGGCTCGTGAGGTTGGTGGCAACACCAAAGTAGAGCAAGACAAGATCCTCCTCCTTACTTGTGTTCACTATACTGTGCTCTGGTGGAAGGTAGTAGAAATTAGTAAATATTTGGGTACTAAAATAGCATTTGTGGGTTGAGGCCAACTTTGCCAAGGTACAAGGTAATATAGAGATATATGTGTGTATACCTTCGCGAGGGCCGACGACGACACACGTGCCGGGCCCCAGGCCAACGACTTCTCTCCCACTGCCGCTGTTGCTGCTGCTGCTGCTACTACTTTCTGTGGCTGTGGTGTTCTCATCCTGCTGCTGCTGTTTTGCAATCACAAATTCCCCTTGGCCGCTTTGACAATAGAACACCTTTGTTGTGTGCGTGCGTGTGTGTTAAAAAAAAAAAGAAGAGAGCAGAGAGAGCAGAGAAGGAACAGAGAGAGAAAGGATCAAAAGGGCCTGAACAAACTTCAAACTTTGAGGGATGGGAATGAAACTGAACGGTCTGACCGGCAGTGAGCCGCGCAAAGGAAAAGTTAGTCAAGCCCGGCACCACGCCCGCCCCCACCAATACCTTCTTCATCACATCAACCTGTTCGTGCGTGTGTGTGTGATAGTGAGAGAGAGAGAGAGAGAAGAAAACAGAGACATGCGCAAGAGAAAAGCAAACTACTGCATGCCACTCTGTGTTGATTTATACAAAAAGAGGGAGGGGGCACATCAAGTGAACCTGGTGGGTGACCTGTTGGTCACTGGTTTCCAAGAGCGAAGAAGTTCTCACAAAATTGTTTTCCTTTGGTGTGGCAAGATGGCAAACATTCATAAACTTTTTCAGAGGTGAATTTTTTTTTTTGGGGGGGGGGGGACAAAAGGTACCGCAAGGGGGTGGTGTTGATGAATCAGAACAGCAGGGGACGTGTGGCCACCACGGCAATAAAGAGGCGTTTGTTGCAACAGCAGCACAAAGTGACATACGAGCAGGAAGAAAAACAGAAATGCCAAGAGGATGAACCATTTCCTCTTTCTGCGGTTGCCGCAACTGCACAACTTGTTTATGTAGAGGGGCACCATTGTCTGTCGAATGAGCAAATGGCCCCCCCTCAGAAGCCTTGCTTGCCTGGCACCGTCTCAAATTAATAATAAAAAATCATTTGATGGAACAAAAAATAATCGGCCCAACAGGAAAGAGAGTGAATGAATTAATAAAAATGAAACAAGAATTGTCTCGGGCTGATTGTGCAGGGGGGTTGTTGCAGCAGCACCCTTCCTTTCAGTTGTTTATTACACGAGGGAGAGGATGAAAGTATTTTGCTGCTTGCAATCAAAAGCCAAGCGCGACAATAACATGTTTGCCTGAAAGARAGAGAGAGAGGACGATCAACGCCTTCTTGATCCTCTGGCTGCTTGGAGCTCGAGGATGTCGTCCTCAAGATCTCTCAGCCTCTGGATAAGTTCCTTGCGCAGAGCCAAGAATTCGCTCCTCGAAACAAACTCGTCGCTCTCCTCCCTTTTGTCGAGTGGGGGCGGACACACAAACATGCAACAAAAAATATGGGCTGGGCGTTCTTGTTGGTGTGAAGTGAAAACATCACACAAAGGATTTTGTGGAAAGCGCGGGTGTGTGTACCTTGTGGTCTGCTGTGCGGGCTGAGAGCGTGGAGCCTCGGCGGATGAAGCTGGGCCAGCCTCTTGAAGAGCCTGTACAACAGCGGCTTCGGGAATGGGTTGGTTGGCCTGTTAAGGGGGAAAAAAATTGGTTGCGAGTTCATTTCGTAATCAAGCAAGGGCACTGACCTCAATGTTGAGTGTTTCTCTTAGCTTTCTGAGAAGCTCTTGGTCGTGGGCTTTAATGGCTCTCTCCTCGACAGCCTTTTCCCTCTCGCCCATCTTGCCACCAGCCTCGTAAATCGAGTATGGCCGAGTGGCGATAACACTAGCGTGGGTGCGGGGAGCCACAGCAGTGAGGGATCTGAAGATGGTGGGTGTGCGGCGCATTATAGCAGATTGGAATTTGATGAAATTAACAAAAGGGGCGCACTGAGAAGTTCTTTTGTGGTGTGGTGTGGTGGTGCGGCAGAGTGTGGTGAGAGAGACCTTGACGGGCCAACGGAGCAGTTAATACATGTTCGGTTAAGGTGGCGCTGTGAGTCCAAATTTCGACGAAAATTTACGGCCTATCCGCTAAATTTCCTCCGATTGTGATTAAATGGTCGGATAAATTTGTTTTAGTTTATTTATTTTTATAAAAGGTGTTCAGAACACCTTGTCCTTAGTGAGAGACCACCGCTGCTCCGCCGCTGCCGCCAGGAAGTGGATGGCTTCTGGCACTTTTGGGACTCCTCTGCTCTGCCATAGCATCAATTACGTCCCACTTGGGAGCCCAGCGCACTTCCCTGCATTAAAAAATATAAAATGAGCACTTTCGAATATTGTATATTTTGTGGTGTTGCAATCCATTGCCTGTCTTTCTTTTGGCGAGCACTGACAAACTGTTGGAGGAGCGGCATGTCGAAAAGAATTGGCCTAAGGCTTTCAAATGTCACTCTTTCAGTGTGTCCTTCCTCGGGCGAGCCTATCTTTTCAAATATGAGCAACACAAACTTATCCAAACCAACGCCGTCCCTGTGTTCCTTTTCGCCGCTGCCCTCTTCTTCAGAGGCAGAATTCTCACTATCACTTTCGTGGCTGGTGCCCTGATCGCATTCCTCGTCATACTCGTATATGCTGGTGAGTGGGTGGGTCGGTTAGATGTACTAAATAGCATTTTTACGGTGAAAGAGCAAGGTGAAGCAAACAAACCGCAACAAAGCATCAAGCGCATTGTATAGGGAGCCCACATTAATGGTTCCCTCATGCTTAAAGTCGTGCATGCTAAAGCAAACTTTAAAAATAACAAAATGTTTGGCAATGCCAAGAGAATAATGTTAAAAAAAAAAAAAAAATAGCACCAAGAGGCACGCAAGACACAGAAGGGCAAACTCCATCTTACACTGAAACTGGGCTTCAAGGTCTCCTTTTAGAAGTGGAGAGAGTCCAACAACGAAATCAGAAAACGGGAGCAGTCCTGTTCCTTCTCGATCTAACAACTATATTCCAACATTCAATAAAAAGAAATAAATAATAATAATAAATGCAAGTAACAGATAGAATGCCTAGGTGCAACCCACCTTGAAAGAAAGCTCGCGGAGGTCAGCTCGGTGTCGCCACCAATACAACAACTTGTCAAAAATGATATGGAAGCCTGCCTCGTCTACCGTAAGTCCTTCACCATTATGCTCCATGTTGTCTTGAAACAATATGTACATACGCTCGAGTTCTCCATCCGAAACTACATTCATTGTTGTCATTGACAGTGAGTGCGAGAGAGATATGATTAGCTATAAGCCTTGACATAGTGAACGTGGGCATGAAGGGAAGAGAGAGAGAGAGAGAGGAGAGTTTATGAAGAGCATACAGAGAGACTTAGACTTGAGGGTGCGTAGAAAGCTGCGTCTGGAGGTGTCTTCCATTTGCATGATCACGCGGTATTTGTGAGTGTTGCGCATCTCATTGATCTTAGCGAGTGGAAGCGCATCAAACTCTCCAAATGCCATCTTAAGAATTCGCAAAAAATAATTTGATAAATAAATTTTGCACAATACTTAAGTATTAACGTTGCAGTTTGGTTTATTAACATACATCAAAAAGCACTTGAGTGTCTGCAGTCTCGACGTACTCTTTAATGATGGGGACTATCATATCCCCCAATTCTGCACTTAGTATGGCCTCTTCATTTATCTGTTATTGGTCACTTTCAGCATTTGATCTCAAAAAAAAAAACTTGGTGCGGTGTGTGGACCAACAAACCTTGAGAATGGCCAATGCAATTTGGAAGAGTACATTTGGGCCCTGATGGAAAAAACTATCCAGCACCCGCAGAGAAGCCTATGTAAGTAACAAAGAAGGCGATAATATAACAAAAGATTTAGTTACATCATAATGAACTCTCTCCCTCACACACACCACAACTTCAGAGAGAGAGAGAGAGACGAACGGATAGAAATGATTATAAAGTGATTTAACGCTCCAATAAATTTGAACACGCACAGAAGAGAGAGAGAGAGAGAGGATCAACCTCATCAGGCAACGTTCCAATGAAAATGCACAGCAACCACGGCAACGAGATTAAGGACAATGGGATGCGCACCTAAGCAATATGGGAGCGGTTGCAATTAACCGGTTTGATAAGGGGTAGAAATACTACTTACTTCATTTAGATGGTTCATGAGATCAGGCATGTACATTCTATACAAAAGTCATGGATGTTAGATGTGACTTATCAAATAAAAAGCTATCAAGTGTAACCATGTTTATTCTTACTTTGCTAGTTCCTCAAGAATTTGCTGGTCTACAAGGCTTCCTACAAATTGAGCAACAATTAGAAATACATAAATATTTATAAAACCAAGAACTCAGTACATACCAACCATCTATATAGATACACCATCCAACAATGAAAATAGAATATTAGAAACAGTTACGTTTAGAAGGGCTAAAAATGTGCACAATTACCTCCGTGTGATAATACTGGGGTATAAGATGTTCTGCAATTGTAGCCAAGAGGAAAAACGTCTCTTCTTCACCCATCCAACACAAAAGCAATGCAGCAACGATATTCTATTAATGGAAGATAGTAAATTTTTTACAATGATGTTACATAAAGCAACAAACACCTACCATGCCTTGGCAATACCCAATTTGCGTGTTGTGGAATGAGTAAGCTGTGAGCACATTTCTAAGCGCCTGGATTCCCTCTTCGCTGCGGAAAAATGGGTGCTCTGGCAAGCTACGGTGAAGATCCTTTCGAACATTTATAAATTTATAAGAAGTTCTAAACTTGAACATTTATAAATTTATACAAAAGGTAGAAGAAGAAGGAGAGAGGCAGATATACCCTTTCTATTTCTTCTGTAGACTTAGTCTCCAACCCTTTATTTTCCTCCAAGAGCTGTTGGTAGAGCCCCTTTTGTGCCAGCATGTAATATGCTGAACCAGAGCATACTTGCCACACTTAGTTACGCAACAAGATAATAGGTTAGTTCCTTTTCCTTATTTTTGACTTATTATTGTATGTACCTTGTGCCCTCAGCTGATCTGGTATGCCACACCTGATGAGTAGCTTGAGCTCAGGTGTATCCATCATTGATGGTCCTCTGCCGTAAAGTTCAAAATAGATCTTCCAGTTATCCATGAGCTGGCTTTTTTCTGCCCCCTTTCCCCACCTGCCTGGCCCGAACTTGATAAAGTGATTCGAAGGAACATCATAATCTTCTTCACTGTTTGATTGGATGCTCAACATCTCACGATAAAAGTGGCTATTAGGCTCTTGCTCACTCATTACTGCTTCAGTTGTGCTATTGTAGTTTAGAGTGCTATGTGCAGGGACGTGGAGCGTTTGGGAAGGAGTAGGGTTTAATGGAGGATGTAGGAGAGAAGGTGTAGGAGAAGAGAGGATATCCGCAGGGGAAGGCTGAAGAGAAGAGAGAGAAACGGAGAGATATTGCGAAGATAGTGAAGCATGGTCAGATAATGGCAGAGAAGGAAGAGATGCTGAGCGAGATCGTGAAGGAGAGGATGAAGGTGACAGGGATGAAATAGGAGGGATATGGGAAAAAGAGAGAGAAAGTTCAGGCGATCGAACGTCACTTTGTTCTGGGTTGATCTTCGTTTGCCACTTTCTAATAATTTGCCTCATCATTTCGGTGGCATGAGGGTGGCCCACGAATGAGAATACGAACTGCCGGAAAAAAAGGTGAGAAATTGTACAATTATTCTGCACCTGTTTTCATGTTTGAGATAGATAACTGGAACATGCGTACCTCTCTAGTCGAATATTGGGCATTTGTTTCTTCAAAGCTTGGTCGATCACTGGAAATTACCATCAATGCCGATTTAAAGGGATTGTCCTAATATACACATGGTGAGGCAAACCTCTCTCTCTCTCTC
>MRZZ01000034.1:0-12397 GCA_002025285.1 Acanthamoeba comandoni | reverse complement strand
CGAGAGCAGAGAGCAGAGAGCAGAGAGAGAGGTTTACCGATGGGGGTCACTAAGTTGCTTGGCCAGAGCACTCCAAGGCAAATACATCGAATACAGTGAAACGAGAGAAGGGTCCAGTTCTTCGATCGGCCGCCAATAGGCCAGTCTCATTAATAGATTCAGCTCTTTATCAGAGACAAGGCTAGATGGCTCAGCGCCAATAGGCAAATTTAACAACTTGCTCCACAGCTCATCTGTTGTATGTGTATGTGTGTGAGAGAGAGCATAGCATAGAGACTCGTTAGCTCCAATCATTGAAGAACAGAAGCGGTATCATCATTACCTCTGTGCCTATCCATAGCTGCCCGTTCGACAATCTCACGTATGCGTCGTCCAGCTATATCAGAAATATCTGGAGCTTCATCGTGGAAAGGAAGGTCTTCTACCCAAGCAGCTGGTACGAGCTCATCATCATTGGCTGTCATTGAAGAGGTGCGAGCCCTCGGAGCCGCTAATGGAACTGTTTGAGACATACTCGTACGCAAGATATACAACTTGATCCTAATGGTACCTCCCCATCCACCTATATAAAGTGTGTACGCTTGTAATGAGAAGAAAATGACAATAGTTTATACTTGAAATCGAGAAGTAACCTGAAGCGGAACCGGCATTTAGTGCAGCAACAGAAGGCGCTGAAGCAGGAGTAGAAGTCACAGACATGGCAGTAGTCGTTGCGGATGTGGATGTTGTTATACCAATGCCACCCATTTTTGCGCTGGATCCTTGATGCAAAAAACAGCCAGGGTGAGAAACGATGTATATATATATCCATCTGCAATATGCCACTGTTAATGAAGAAAAGGCAGCCATAGTCTTACCTGGAGTCCAAGTTTCTTGGAGCACAAATGCTACAATTGAGTACAGATCATGAGAGCCTTGGTCGTTGACAGGAGATAGCGGCAGCAAAGGAGACGTGGAGGTGAAATAGAAGGCAGGATGGATGGATCTGGATTCCAGCGTGTGTAGGCCATATCTAGAGGGGTGACGGCATATGAAATGGAACAGCTCAGCTGGAGCAGATCGAGAAGGACTAAGCTCTGTATGAGGAAGTGGGAAAGAGAGAAGCCGCGATGTGACGCTGTTTCGTGCATGAGAGGGAGCAATAGGAATCTCAGTAACAAGATTGTCCAAAGTAGAGAGCCATTCTGCTCCTCCCATGGAAAAATTATTAGCTTCTTCCTCTCCCAGCCAGGCTTGCAGTTTCTCCACGTGGTAGTCGTAAACCCAAGACCCCAAATGTAATTGGTGCTTGACTCGACTGCACTCCCTAACAAGGAGCCCTTCTCTTCGGCGCCCTCTCTCCATGTCTTCATCCTTATCCTTGTCTCTGCTATCGCTGCTTGGTCGTGATTCTGAAGAAAGCGGTGGGAGATGCATCGAATAAAGGTCACATGCAATGTGAGGCCCTTTAAGCGACAAACAGACCAGCAACAGCCCTTCCTCTCCCACAACTTTGTACATGTAAGCATTTCCAACGCTGTGGATCGATTCAGTTGCTGTTAAGAGCTGACTGTATCGTTTGTCTTCTGTTTGTTCTCTCTGTGACACTGGTGTAATATGAGAAGAGGAAGAGGAAGGGCGAATGTTGAGCGTTGTTGCTCCAAGGATTTGAAGGTAGCGCAAGTACAGCTGAATAAAGCTCTGGGCGAGCTTATGAACTCCAGGGGAGTCTTGTGGAACAGCTGGCCTGGAAACTGCATTTTAGAGGAGAGGATTAGCAAAGGCATTATATTGAGTAGAAGAGAACAGAGAGAGCTTAGTTAGATGCATGCCTAGATAAAGTTTTTCACTCATTGAAGACTTGCGCGCTGACTGAGCTAAGAATGGGAAGTTGACGCGATAGCAGCATACAACACGGCCAGATTGCATGACCACATGGACATGAGACAAATGCGCCTCATAACGTGAGTCATTGGACAAAGCGTGCTATAAGGGGAGGCAAATTGTAAGCAAGGAATACTCTCTCTCTCTCTCTCTCTCGAAGAAAAGATACTTACACGTTTCCATTGAGAAGAAATGTGGTATAAAAGTAGCTGTTTGCGTGCACGGGAGCTATAATATACCGCTGTATCTTTCAGCTGCATGCCGTGGCGAGCAGCTGGATTCTCCGCATCGATGAGGTTGCTTTTATGCATAGGCAACAGAGGAAACTTGTCTTTTAAAACAGTACCAAATTCTTCTTTGTTCAACGAGCCATGCACTCGTGGGCTTTGACTTCTATCCACTTCATTTTCTGGACTAACATTGCCATCGCTGCTAGGCCCAACTTTTCCAGCGGAACTGACGAAGGGTTGCGTGAAAAACTGTTCCATGTTTTCCAGCGTGAAGCTATCTCCACCTGAAGAACGTGGTGATGTAGATATTGAGGTAGAGGATGAAGGAGCTAGTGGCGTCGCAGGACCCCCTGTGGCAGCCTTGCCCGGGGGAAAATTGCGCAGAAATCGAAGAGCCGGTGGAATTGGTCTAGATGGTGACTGCCCAACACCATGCGGTGACGCGGTCGATAAATAAGATGGAGAAGTAGGCTTTGGCCCATGAGCAAGGGTGTAGAATAGACCCATTTTCTGCGCAAAGATGTTGCTTAGAAGCTTTTCTCTCTGCTTGGTCCATCTGCCATAATTCTCCAAGAATGAATCCAGCCTCTCAGTTAAGGAAGGCGCCCAGTTGTAGGCAAGAAGTTCTATTTTCTCTCCAGTGACATGTGCGGCAAACAACCATCCTCTCTTCACCTCACCAGTAGGCAAATGTTTTACGCCGGCAATGTGACCTAATAACATTTGCTCGTTATTGCTATAGCCTTCTGCTTCTTTGCTGTGTTCACTTTCATTCTTCACAAGCTCCTTATTTTGATTCGAACTAAAATCTTCTGATGACTGGGTACTGAGATTTGTGCGCATTTCATTCTGGTTTGTTATATCAACTCGCTTAGTGTGATTATCCAAAATTCCAGAGATTATCGTGAACTGAAAGCGGTTCTTATCAACAAGTTGTATCCTAGGCACCTGCTCGATTCTCTTCACATCCACACAACAGCGCAGTTCATTTGCAGAAGTATAATGGGAATAGAAATGGGGCTTGAAGCAGCTATTGACTTCTTGCATAAGCGCGAGAAATTTGACAAGGAAGTCATGTAGATCCCACGTAGTCAGCAGATGAGGGTTTGCCACTTGATATACAGAAGGGCTATTAGCCCCTGCAGCTTCTAACAAGAGCTCCCAGCATGCCTGTTACCCAAACCTCAGTGTTCAGTTTTCATGCAAACGAGATAAATAATTCAAAGAAATGGTTCCTCGAATCTACCTGATAGTGAGGATCAGGAGGGGACAGGGGCAGTTTGAGGATGCACGTCTCAAGTGCATAATCTATGAGAGCCTGATTGGCACGTTCAACTAACCGCTGTCCCAACACTTCTCCATTTACACCGCCTCGTACCCATACTTCTAATTCGATCCACATCCGATTAGCCTCCCCCTCATTTTCTTCTCCACCTTCGAATAAAAATCAAATTAGATATTTGCTATTGAAAGCGTGCGTTGATTTTCTGTTACGTCTCTCTTTCTCTCAATTGTCTTTCGGTATGTCACCACCAAATGGTTGCGACATACAGATAAAGACGAAGAAGAGGGTCAAATCTTAATTAAATTCTAGGAACAACGGGAATGTACTGGAGGGAAGGTCGGGGAGGATGCGATTGCGGCAGATGTCCAGCCAATCGCGCGGCATTGGATTATTAACCGGCTGAGGTCTGTATGACAAGTTAATCACACGCTGTCCTGCTCACAACACCATAAATATCATTTAAATGAGATATTTGTTCAATTTCCTTCTGCAAATATCGCATACCTTGCGAATTGATAATGCGCAGATAAATAGCAGCAAGTCCTTGACCGATCTCAGTGGCTAGGCTTGACGCGCCTGGGCCAGAAATATGATTGTACAAGAACATAAAGTGCGATTCATGGATGAGAACCGTGTTTTCATCTTTGATTCCTTGTTTTTCCTTCTCGCAAGATTCACAAGGCGGTGGAACAGCAAAGTACATTCGGTGAAGAAAGAGCAAAAGGTTTTGCCTCAAGAAGAGCAGATAGAGGAATGGGTCTGTGAGGCCAACAGGAAGGGGAATAGCAAGCGTCTTTGCTGGCTGTTGTGACTGGTGTATGAAGGCCACATCGTCTGCTGTCAGTTTTAGCAAGGGATTGCGCAAGAGAAGGGCTGAAATGACAGAAAGTGTGGCGGACGCAAGCTTGTTTTCCAACAGCTGATGTAGTTGCTCAGTTATCTCAGCACCCACTTTGTATACTCCAAAGACATCCACAATAATACTATAACCTTCTTCCTCCTCTCCCGTTGACGCTAAAGCAAAATCTCCCTCATCTTGAAGAGTGAAGCTTTTTTCTCTTTCATATTCCTGGTCCGCTCTTTCTTTGGGGACGTGAAGTTTCAGATAAAATGTATTTCCGCTCTTCTCCTTGTATATAAACATGTGTCTTCTGTTAGCAGCAGCAAAGTGGTGCAATACTGAACCTGCATGCGGAGGATAACATTAGGATGTACATCAAGAACAATAGGAAGGAAGAAACATGCCTATCACGGCCCTGATGGCTGCTTCAGGAACAAGGCGTTTATGAAGTGGAATTCGTATCTGATGCTGCTGTAGGCATGCAAAGCGTCCAGGTCTAAAATGTTCAGGTTCTAAAAAATAAGGATTCACTCTTTCTCTTCCCACGTGCAACACAAAACTATCTTGCCAGGGCGATTTGGTCTGTTGTTGCGTTTGCCCCTGACTTTCTGCTTCCAGCAAGGCACTGCAATGTGAAGTCTTGTGCAAAGACCATAGCAACAACAGCTGATTGACTCTCTTGCAGATGGCCCTGAGTCCTGACTCCACGTCTGCCAAGATGGCCTTTTGCTCTTCTTCTATGAGGCCCTCACACTGAAACCTAATCATGACTTGAGGTAAAATCCCAGATTGTTGAACAGCTGATCTCAGCTCTGAGGTAGTTTGTTCTCCGCCTGAAGGGATCAGGATAAGCCAATAAGGCAGCACATAGTCAGACACACCATTTGTGGAGGAGGTTTCTGGCAGGAGAATATATATAGTCCCAACTGATTGAAGGCGCAGCGTATGCGAGTCGGGCTCTGTCAACTGTTGCATGAAAAGCTGCATGCCTTTGATGGGCTCTAAGAAGTTTAACTGCAAGATTGAGCTGTGATGCATGTAATGAGGCAATGAATCAAGCTCTGCAAGAACAAGGTCCACAGTTTCCTGTGAAATGTCTAGTGTAACAGAAGCAGGTCCATTTGATGCACCAGAGAGCTCTTTCGAAGGTTTTTGAGAACGCGAATTTCTCCTGTCTGATTGAAGTCGTGGAGATATTTGTGACTGGGATTGAGAAGTCTGCGAACGGAGAGAGAGACGTATAGTTCGTAGCGCGTGGAGCGAAAGGCGGGCATAAAGGTCCGCTCGCACGTCCGTCATCAGGCGATGCAACGCCGGAGGCAGATGGGTATAGGAACGGGGTGAGGTTTCGTTGTGGTGATGATCAGATTTACGCCTGTGGGTATCTTCTTCTTGTTCGCCTATTGGCCCTGGATAGTGCACAAGAGGAAAGAGTTACTATAAGCTGGCAGCACTAATCTCCTATCTCGTTGTTTGCGTGCTCGTTCGTATGCAAAGAGAGTGTGTGAAAGAAAGGCGAACACAGACGTACCCAGGGTGATACCGACAAATTTTACCACAGCTCTTGCTTCGGCGCTGGATGGGGCAGGTTTTTCTGCAGAGTCCACAATGGCCGGAGAGTTTGATGGTCGTGAGATGTCATCGTAATCAGTTCCGTCAGTGTCGTTGTCTGTGTCTGTATCTGTGAGCAGAGTTCCATATCTGCTGTAGCCATTGCTTGCGGCTATGCCATTGTGGTTTTGATATGATGAATATGAACCTATTGAGTACGACAAGGCTAAACATGTTAGGAGGGGATAAAAATTAAGGAGTCTTAGAGAAGAGTTGGAATGATACAACACCTTCGTCTTGTGGATAGCCGTCATCTGTATCTGCACCATAGTCTGTGCCCGAGTCTGTACTGTATCGCGATACAGATCTGACGAGCTGTGTATGCCCATATGCTGGACTATAGCCAAATTTATCTCTTCCCTCGCTATCTTCATCCCCTTCTGTCTCTGACCCAGAAACATATCGGTCCAGAGTAGCGGAAGTTACCAAAGTGGTTGGTAAGCTGGGCAATATAATGTGATACCGTAGGAAGAAAGGAAAAGGGTAGACGCCAACAAATTTGTTTTTTCTATCCAAAGCGGAGATCGAAGGAGGCTGTATTTGTACAGTTGTAGAGAAGAAATGCTCCTCTTCTTTCCAGAAGGCTTCCTCCTCATTTTCCTCTTCGTCTTCGTAGTCGTCTGGGTCAGCATCAGCATAGTCTTCGTGATGCGTCTGATAAATGGAGTGCAATAGAATTACATAAGAATTCCTTAACTAAGCAGAGGTCATTCTCAGATTATGGTAGCATGTGAACCTGTAACTTATGGCTTTTCCTGGCATCTGCACCCGCATAATAATAAAGGGCTGACTGTGCAATAGGAAGGAAGTGCTGCTCGACAACTTCTAGAATGCGCTCTTCTAAACCCCAGTCGCTTGCATCTCCTCGTGAAGCTCCGAATTGCCTATATATCTGTATGTAACGACCCACGCTAACCTAGAAAAAATGTTAGACAATTACCCCTTGCTTTAGTTCGTGTGAGGGGGAAAAATGTCCAATACCTCCATGCTATACTTGGCACAGGAAGCAATTGCTGTTGTGAAATCATGAGGATGCACAGGGATGCTGCTGCGAAGAGAGGTGTACAGGGCTTTCACAAAATGCCGTGCATGAAGCCGCTGCACCTCTCGACATAGCAACGCTGCCGAAGATGTTAACGTGTGACTACCTGTCACGAGTGGTCTTTCCTCTTTTATCACATCAGCGTCACCGGCCCTGCATACCAAATGACGCAGCAGCCTACAGGGAAAACAGAGAAGAATCAGACACCATATATTCAATGATTTTTGGGTGGTTGTAAAAGCACCTAGTATGCATGGGCGGCAAGTGCGCCACACTTTCCCGAGCACATTCAAAAAATTGCACTCGGAGCGAAGGATTGTCTGTATCAGCTGAGGGCTCTTTGTAGGGTGGCAATAGGATCAGTACCACACGAATGTTGCTCATCAACTTGGCAAAGCATCGATAGCTTTTACAGAGAAAGAAAGATAAGGCATGGAAACAATAAAGGGTTCCTTTGGGATTGAGAGGACTAACCCACTTAAGTCGTATTGGGAGTGGTCAGCAATTTCAGGCATGTTTATAGAATCTATAGGCAGCTGGCAATCAGAGACCATAAATAGGCTGATAGCCATCATCTTGTGTAGAGCTTGATTGTTTGGAGGCAATTGGTTGGCCAATTGATCGTCTGCAGTAATGGGAAGATAACCGCTAAGTAGTGCATACGTTTCATCATAGCGTGTTGCAAAGGCCATGAGACTGCGCACACTCACAAAGGGACGCTGTATGAACAATCCAGTGCGCAAAATGATTAGCTTCCTAGAACTAAGAGATCAATTGAGAGCCTACCTCAATGGTATAATCGGGAGCTTCAATAGCATCTTCAGTCTGATTCTGGTCATCATCTTTTTCATCTGATACTGACTTAAAGGAGTCTTGGTGTGCTATAAAAGTTTTAGAAGAGCCAGACTGACTGCTTCTATTTACAAAATCACTGATTATATCAAAGGAACATAGAGCACAAACTATATTGTTGTCAGCCCAGTGTAAACCATCTGCTAATTGATTAAATAGTTGCTTCTGAATAGAAAAATAGAACGCCGTCAGTGCTGATTAAGTAGGGGATTTTTCTATTAAAGTTCTTTCTCTGGAGGCATCTTACCGCTGACAAAGATTTTTTGCCGCTGCCTGACTTATCTGTGTCAAGAATAAAGGTACTGAAAATGGAAGATAACAAAATCAGAGTCACTGAGACTGATTGCATAGAGGCAGTATGCTTCTAGGGGGCAAAGTACCCAGCTTGTGGCTCTAACCATAATTCAGTGACTATGTAGTTGGGCGAGCGATGGTAGAGCACATACTGCATTATTGCTGCTACATGACGGGGCAGGCTGTGAGGGGAGGATACCCGCAGTGATACCTCCTTGATCAAATTGTATGTACCTGACCACCAACAAGAAAGACATCGCAGTGCGTACAAATGTCAGCCAGTGATAAGATAGATCCGCAAGTATTTCTATGTGTACAACCGAATAATTACCAGAAGAGATCAGAGTAAAGTGATCTTTGAGACGAGCCCCTATGAGCAAATCACCAATAGCCATGCGTGTATCTCCGTTATCCACTACACAAACCCATCTGTTGAAAGCTACCAATTACATCCTTTTCATATTGCTTAAATGCTTTCACAATTGTGTTTACCTCCGCTTTTTGAGAAAGGTGGAAAGAAGAGGAACAGTGGGCACAGGCAAGGAGAAGGGCTGCTCAGAAGATGGAGCGTCGGAGCTAGTGGGCAAGTCGCGTGACCCCACACCCTTACGCTCGTACTTAATCACTATGGGCCGGAACAGCTTTCCCCAGCGAACAAACGGTCGCACGTAGCGGCCTTTTTCCTATTATGACGTATATAACTATCATTTACACAAGCGGAGAGGGTCAGAAGAGGCCGTGAGGTGTATAGATACTGTGAGAATTTGGAATTCATTGACTTGTTTCTTGAATTGGCGGAATGCCTGTTTGCGCACATTTGCTGGGGCAAAAAAAGACATGTGAAGTACGACGAAGCTGTAATACAAAATTAATTGAGGCTTAGTCGTACTCGAATTAGATTGGTGCTAAAAGCATCTGTGAGTTATCAATACCTATTTGTTTCCCAACTGAGCCTCAATATGCAAAAAGAGGGCGCATATGCGTAAACAGATGCATGAGGAAGCAGCTTTACAAAGTTGGATAATGCATCGCTAAATGAACACCATTCATTGCACATGGAAAAAAGAGCATCACGCGCAACTCTATATTGCAACGAGCTTACTCCTGCACAAGCGCGCCAAGATAGGTTAGGAATGTGAAAGGAGGGGGAAAAAATTCCAACGAGCAGTTTTATTTACCCGTGGTGGCAGGTATGTGGTGTGGATGTATCTGAGAGTCAGGTAGGAGAGTCAGCTCTAGTTTATCTGTTCTTAGCCATCGGTGAAGTCGCCCCCTCAGAGCAGGAAGCATTTCTGTAAAAAGCTTCTGTTGCGCTTCTTGTCGTGCAATCTTTTCTTCGGAACCTGCACCGGTCATTGTATTCAGTTTCCAACGCGCTTGGGCGGCTCCTGGACCGACAGCACTTCCCTCACTTTAAGAAAAATAAAGGTTTAGTTGACCAAACAGCCACCTCTTCAAGGATCCTTTGGTACCCAGTAGTATAGTGTGACTGCGCAATAGACCCTGTGGTAAGCATCTTCGCCATTTTAGATGAAAGAGCACGTAGAACTCTATCTGTCTCACTCAGGTCATCCAAAAACTTTTGTAGAGGAGTTGTCTGTCCTATTGATTTCTTGGATTCAGATATCTCGTCTTAGTTTGATAAAAACAAAATGGCAAGAAGCATTCAATGACCACGGATTTATTATAAGAGGAACGACTTACATGTCTGGCTTGAAGGGCATCATAACGATGCAAGTAATCTCTGTTGCCGGTTAAAAATATCTGAACGTGCACTGATGAAAGTGGGTCTGTTACTCTCCGTGGGCCTCTAGGCGAGGAACATCCCATGGTGTATTCAACCACAATATCAACTTGCCAGCCAACAACAAGCTTGATCATCAATTCCTCTATGGCCAGTGAGGAACAGGTCAACCTAATTGAATGATTTCTAAAGCAAATGAACTTGTGAAAGGAGAAGCGGGCTATGCGTGCTCACCGTTTTCTATTGTAATTTGAGCAGGCTTGAAGCCTTCTTGAAGACGAAGCTCCAACACGTGGTAGAGGTGGCAGTCCAACCGGTACTCTCTTGCTTTCAGCCTGCCCACAGCTACTCCAGGCAGAGGACGAGGCTGCCATGGGAAGGGATGGTCTATTGCCACATGACTCGGCAGAGCCAACGTCAGTCCACCCACATTCCACAAAGATGCAGATTTACTTGAAAGTCCCGCCATCGTGCTACAAGAAAAGTTGAGCCTCATTTAACATTTGCAAAACCTATTCATGTAACTTACCTGGGATCAAAAGACGGCAGAATATTCACTGGATTGGAAAGATTAAGCTCCTTAAGAAGCATCATGTGCTGCACTGTCGTGCATACTAATGTATCCTGATATTTTTGCGGGCTTTGAGCTGCTAATTCATCTTCTGAGAGCAATTCAGTACCAAGCAGAAAGGTGCCCGATGTTGCTGCGCAAAGGCATTGAAGCATCTCTAAAAGAAGTGGTGGTTAGTAGAAGGCTTTTCAAGTGCTTAGAATGACTCCTAGCTTGCCAGCTGAGAGAAGAGGAATTGAACCTGTATCGGGGATATATCCAAAGTGACAATGTATATTTTCCTGTGAATTATCTAGCTGTATTACACTGCAACTGATGTCCTCCCTGTTGAGCAACATCACATAATTGTCGTATGTCCGTAGATCGGGTACCAACGATATACCATCGGTTATCACTTGCACATTGTCAAGGAGTTACTTGTATGGTAATGGGGTAGATGAAGCTAAACATGATTAATTATAACAATGCGACTCAGGATACACACTAAAGAAGGACAAGCATCATGAGGCATCAATGTCAATGCAAATACTCCATTTTGAAGTGCAAAACGAAGATCTGGGGACATCAGAGTTGCACTCCTGTTAGATTGGGGTAGGAAGTTACAATTTTAATCCGCAATTAACTGAGTGATCTTCATTCACAAAAGAAGAGAGAGAAGCGATTTCGCTAGCAGCACGTACCCAGTTTGGTAAAGTCTTACAATATCGTTCTCCATGTTTTCGATTTGTTTTCTTAAAGAAGAGAGAAGAGAGTGTACATTGCTCGATGTTACAAGACATCCCTGAACTAACACGCGAAAAGCATCTGTCGTGGAACCCTGAGCAAGTACTGATACGAAAATCTCCGGCATGATCTTCCCAGATGAAGTATCAACACGACAAAATACATGAGAAACAAGGTCATTATGTTTCATCACTCTCTTTTCTTCTTGTTGTATGTGGGTGGGTGATGATGTATATATGAAGCACGTAGCTCACCTCAAGATTTAGAGAAGGGAAGGTTATTGATTTGACCATATCAAGGAGACATTTCTCTAGAATTGGAAAAAACTGGTCATAGAGCACCATTCCCGCGTTTGTTATTGCTGCGATGGAAGGGCTCATATCCAAGGAAAACACAATTCGATAGCGCATGTACACGTTGACGAATCGTGTGTTCACCTGCAGATGAGGTAAAGAGATAGAGAAGATGAATGGTCATCATGATTGCAAGAGACTAGGGTAAATAGTAAAGAGGATTTGCCTGCAGTGATAGAGGAGCAGAAGGCACAGAAGGAGACGTCTCTCTTGGGGTAGAGGGGGCTGTGCGCAGGACACCCTTCTTAGATAAATATTTCGCCTCAGTGGCAGAGAGCAGTCGGCTGGTCTTGCCACACACAGCTGCATAAAACAAAAATAGCTCTAGCGAGTCATCCTCCTTTGCGTGTGGTGCATGTGTTGTGGCCAGATGAATGAGAGGCGATAATGAGTGGCGAATGAGATTTTGCTGATGATGTAGCACCAAAACAAATAGTTGGGGGGAGGAGCACCTCTTCAGAGTTTTCAATGGGGCGCTCAGAAAGAAGTCGCTCTATGAACCAAAGAGTTCTCTCAGTGCGCGACCACGAAGTGTGATCTGCAGCAATGGCAAAGAGCTCCTCTATTTCGGCCACCGGCGGCAGTAGGCCTTGCGAAGACATCGCAAGAGGGACGTATATGTGTGTGCGTGCAAGGCTTGAAAACAAGCTATGGGTGTGCAAGAATTGTGAGGGGGGGCTGCAATTAGGGCAGCATCAAGAAACGGAAGAGAAAAAAGCGCTTTATAGGGGGGGCTGAGATGGGTTTCGAACCCGCGATGCAGCGTCTAACCCTTTCTTAACCCTTTTTTAATTGAATGGAAGAGAAATAGTCAATTTTTAACTTTTTTAAATGAGCCATTCATAAATAAATTTTTCAAGGATTTAAGCACATTAAGGATGAGCCCTCTTAAATCTAGTTTATTGTGCACCTTTCCTGCAACTTTTTCAAAGAATTGAAAAGAATTCGTGGGGGGGGGAGGGTGGGTGGCTTGCTCTGCTTTGTTGAG
>MRZZ01000033.1:0-11941 GCA_002025285.1 Acanthamoeba comandoni | reverse complement strand
TTTTAAAGAATTGAACAGAAAAATAAATGTTATGTAATATACATAATAATTATGTAACATAATTCTTGTAAGTATGGCTCAGCTGAATATAAGTTAATCTTTCTTTAAATTATCATTTGTCTGTGTCTGTGTTACATAGGTTTCATTTATCAGCTTCCAGTGGTGGAAAGCTCTCTTGCTGTGTTTGTGTTTGCGCTCTCTCTCTCTCTGGATTAATTCATCCAAACACTTTTGGTTTTTGTTTTATCAATTCTGACTTTTTCTTCTTTTGGATAGTTTTGTTTGTTTTTAGGTTTCAGACAAAACCAATTATGCAGCGCAACGCTCACAAGTGAAAGGATTCTAAAAAAGGAAGTGGAGCCACATGTGTACCCCTCAATACCATTTCCATCCTTCAGTCTCACTCATATCTCCTTGCTCTCGGTGTCTGCAGAATCTAAATGGGTCTTAATTAAGAAAAAGATATTTAGATAAGTATGAGAGGCCCTGTTTGCTGCCACGAGGGCCCTGCAAACGGACAGGAATCATCTGATCTGTTTGCAACAACCAGGTTCCTATTTCCAGCACTGTTAACCGAGTGGTGAGTGTCCCTTTTTTTTTGGTTTTCTGCATTTTTTGATCTTTTTTTTTTTTTGAGAGAACTCCAGGCTCATGGCGGCAGCCTTCTTGTCTCTTCCTCTCTAGAATAGGCACACACACAGCGCTTTTGTTTTTGGATAAGGATCAACAAAGAAGACGACCCAAAGATATGTTCATATGATGGAAACGTTGAACGTGGGGCGAGAGGGGGGCACAGCTTCTCCTGTATTTCGGCGCAGGAGGAGCTTCTCGGATCCTCCAATGCCCCATGCCCGCCTCATGGAATACCCCAACTACTCTAATCCGGTTGAAGATGGTAATGCGCCTCAGAGGACGCAGCTTAGTTCTGATTTGACTCTAAAGAAGGACACTGAGGAGGAAGTAGGCGTAGAGGGAGCAGAGTGGAACTTTGAAAAGTTCATATCAAGAGTTACCGAGAAAGTTACTGAAGATGATTGGGAGGTGGAGAGTATCTTTGAGTTTGAAGAACCCTCCTGGGGAGAGAGGAAGGACTCACTCCAGAAGAAAGATAAGGACAAGCCCAAGGAGAAAACTAGTGAATTGGAGAAGGATAGTGAGAGAGACAGAAAGAATGACGAGGAGGGGGGAGACAAGAAAGTGACAGATAGAGAGGAGGCATGCAAGGATGTTACAAACAGTAAAGAGAAGTACAAAGTGGCCACTTCGCAGTCCAGGCAAAAAGATAAGAAAAGCTCCAGAGAGGATAAGAAAGTGTTAAAAGGATCAAAAGATAAAAAGACTTCGTCTGACAGCAGGATGTCGAAGGAAAAGAAGAAAAAGAGAAAGCCTAGAGCAAGAACGGGCCCAGAAGAGAGTATTGCCCCTGATGAGAGGGGGAGAGGAAGATGGGCTACTAATCCTGAAGAGAAAGATGAGGGAAAAGGTAAAGATGAATCCTCCAGAGGAAATGAAGAAAAGGAAACAACCAGAATGAAACCTGGAACTTGGAGCTTCAACAGTGAGGGAGAGGCAAGTATTGAAGATGGCGGAGTAAAATCACCGCAGCTTGCTGCTGATGAAGAGATGAGCAAGGACACTCTCACACCTCTGAGGTTCCATAGGCTCAACTTGACACGCAAGCGGTCAAGTACATCCATCATTCCTGATACCTTCTTCCAACTTCAGAAGCAAATTGAGATGGCCACAAGAGCAGCTCAACAGGAGGAGCACTCCCAAGCCATCTCTTCGCTCAACTTAGCATTGCCACTCAGCTCTAGCCCAACTATGCACGAGCTAATGAATAGTGTGTCTACGGAACAAACTAGCCATGAGGAATCTAAGAACCCTGACTCTCCTAGGGCAGTTGGACGGCGTGTTGATAGGTCACAGCAAGCTCAAGCCAAGCTCTCCAAGATCCTGGGAGCTGGAGTACCTCAAGTGGGAGGAGGAGACCATTTGCTCAAACAAGATGAGCTCAAGACTATCAAGTCTTTTGAGAAACCAACTCATCGTAAATCCAAGAGCACTTCTTGGAAAAGTCATATCAAGAAAAAGGACCTGCAACAGAGTACCGATGATTCCAGCGCGTTTCCTTTGCATAATTCTCCTCCTCACCCTGGCCCTACTGTAGGAATCATACCACTTCACCCTATCCATCAGTCTTGGTTTAAGGCCTTTCAGAAGAAGTTCAAGCTTAAGGATGAAGAGAATAGTAACAATGGATCCATGATGGCTTCAGCATACAGGATCCGAAGAAAAAGCGTAGAAGAAAAGGGCCAGTGGCAGGTAACCAGGCAGGATTGGAATACAGAGAAAGCCTCAGAGGCCATGGGAGGAGGACCACAGGTGGGTGGTGGCGCAATAGTAATCTCTGCGCCATCTCACCCGAGGCACAAACTTCATGTTGACTTCGACTTCATTTGGACGGGCGAGGACCCTGTTGCTCAGTTTACCTTGGCTGCCAAGCTTGGTCAAGGGTACACACTACCTTGCCCCCACACAATTCTAATTACTAAATTCCTTTCTTGCAGTGCGTTTGGCAAGGTTTATAAAGCAAACCATAAGGACACAGGATTTGTAATGGCCATCAAGTGTATTAACATGGAAGGAACTTCGCTTAAGGAATCCAAGCAGATCTTAAAGGAGATAGACGTGCTGAAAAAGTGTCGCTCAGAGCATGTTGTGTCTTACTTCGGTTCCTGCCTCAGAAAGAATTGCCTCTGGGTAATATTTCTCTCTCTATCTTATTATTTGAAGTTCCTTCTAGCTCTTGGCTCACGTTCTAACAATAAATAACAGATCATGATGGAATATTGTGGTATGGGATCAGTACAAGATGCCATGAATGTTTTGTATGACGGAGAGTCAAGAGAAGCTGGAAGTGGGGGTCTATGTGAAGAGGACATTGCCTTTATCCTCAAGTCCGTCGTTTCGGGCCTAGGCTATCTGCACTCAAAGAAAATCATCCACAGGTTTTCTAGAAAAATTATTTGTTTCTAATTTAAACAGAAAGGCATCATGTTGATCATATTTCCATAATCACGTCAGGGATTTGAAAGCTGGGAACATTTTACTCACAAACAAAGGCATTCCAAAAATAGGTGAGAATAAACATAATTTGAGTCCCACCTTATAAACAACATCTCATCATGTTATTTATAACAGCTGATTTTGGGACGGCTGCCCAGCTGAGGACTGTATCATACGGTTGCAGTGCAATAATGGGAACCCGTATCCATTACCAACCTACACACTGCCACAATCAACATTTATTAACATTCTTGTAACTCCTTGACAACTGATTAGCCTTATTTATGAGTCCTGAGATGCTCAACGGCGATTCAGATGATATGAAATCAGATATTTGGTCTGTTGGTATGAATTGCTGGCCAACACACCATAATACTCAGACTAATGTGTTAACAAAATGTACAGGAATAACTGCTATACAAATGGCACAAGGAAGGCCCCCCTATTATGACCTACATCCTGCCAGGGTATGTCTGCCGGCTGATGCTTGGCATTAAACAGAAACAATCACTAAACATTTTCAAACATGATTATAACATTGTTTAGGCTATTGTGAAGATATGTATGGAGGATAGTCCTAAACTTGACGAACCTTGGAATTGGTCAGATGAGTTCAACGACTTCATTGCCATCTGTCTCGCAAAGAACAGCAAACAACGACCAAGCGCAGGAGAGCTGCTAATGGTAATTCATCGCCTTGGAACTTATTACTGATAAAACTGATTACCTTGGATCGTTTAAACAATTAACCCTTTTGAGTTCTGTCTTTTTTTAGCATCCCTTTCTTGCCACTGTTCCCCCAGGCTGGAAACTAGACAGGCTTCTTGAAAGAATAAGAAATAGCCAGGACGCTATGAGAAGGTATTCCTTCTATGACAAGGGCCTTGATGTACAGAATCCTCTTAATGTTAGTCCTCCTTTTGATCTGGATCCCTGGAAACTAGAAGACAATAAGGTATCCATTGCATGGTATTAAGAAGTAAGAATTTAGGCTAAACTGTCAAAACCTTTCTTTCTGTGATAGAAAAAGGAAGGAGACACTGGAGATAGTTTGGACATGATGAAAAAGCTCGGTGAAATTGAAAAGATGACCAACTTCGTGATGTATAAGGATACCTTCAAAAAAAGGGAGGAAGAGGAAAGACATAGGAAGGAGAGAGAGGAAAAAGGACCCAGCACGATGATGCTCGACGATGTACCTAAATTCTCAGAAAAGGAGAAATCGTCTCCGAGATCTAAAAGCAAGTTAGAGATTGAAGGGGACCCCAATTCCAGGAAGATGCATCTCAAGAGGGAGGAAGAAGAAGAGATAAAGGCTAAGAAAGTAGTTCATCACATTAACCCTTTGCGTCATTCGGTGAATGCTCTGAGCCCACGCAGCCACCTCACTATGTCCAACGGTGCAGATGGGAACAACAGTGGTGGTATTGTCTGCAACAACAACAATAGCGGCAACACAGCGGCAAGTGGTGTTCAACACCAGATGTTATCTGTAGAGCCTAATCTTATCTGCGACCATGTGAGTCTCAAACATCTGGTAGAAACAGACGGTTTCAACATCAGAGCGCTGCTTTTGGTACCTTCCTCTTTCTCAAAATCGAAAACTAAGTGGAGTGTTTGGGCTGCCACAAACGATGGAGCTATATATGTATGGGACGCTGCAACGGTAAATGTCATATGACATGTCATTGTTTGATCCCCTCTTGCTTGTTGTCAGTGGCATTGCGTTTTAAGTAATCATTATTACCTCCAATTAAAATAGAAACCGGGACCGCCCAAGCTGATCGAAAAATCAAAGCAAATGCATGAAGGTATGAGGATCAACGCTCTGCTGCTTGTGGAGAGCAGAGTGTGGAGTGGTGGAAGTAATTGTGACATTTGCATTTGGAACTCCAAGGTAAGAATTTCAAACTACAGAGTTGCCCTGGCGGCTCATTAACATTTGCATGGACACCAAATTAGGACTATTCCTTTGAACAAAAATTGGCTCCGACCCATCAACAACCCATTATATCTCTCTGCGAGGTATGCTACCTAGACATCCCTTTCTTGTTGTTTCATATGACTCATGAGTACACATAGGTTCAGCAAGATGGCCGCTATGCTTCCTCTTTCACAATACTTACCAGGCGTAGCTCAACTTCTATTGTTGCATCTGCCAGCGAAGATGGGACCATTTGCTTATGGAAGTCACGCACAGTACTTCCTTCCCTCCACTCTTCTTTGATATTCTTACTCTAACTTCAATGTGGTTAACAGTTGGGTTTGATCTCTAATGTTAATGTCGGAGCCCCCATTGTGTCAATGCTTTCAGTAACAGCCGCCCTATGGCTGGGTACAAAAGGAAGGGAAATATTTATCTTAAGATCCAAGGTATACTTCTCTTACTTCAAGTCTGTGCACAATAAATAGATGCCAGGGTTTAATTGTATCTTCTCTCATTACAAATACTGTCCCTGAACAACAGGATCGTTTGAATAAAAAATCATCTCATCAAACGAATGTTGAGGTAATCATGTCTAAGGCTCGAGGAGTGAGTGCTATGCTATTCACTGGAGGCCGAGTGTGGACCGTTTCCGAGGATAACACAATATACATATGGGATGTGGTGAGAATCTCTTCTCTTCTTTCTGGATTCTTTGACCTAACAGCAAAAAAATTGGATCAGGAGAAAGAGACTCCAAAGATCTGCTGCTCGATGAAGGTTGATGGCGGAATATCATGCCTGCTTCGAGTAAAAAACCACATATGGGCTTGCGGACCTTCAGGCATTAGACTCTGGCACTCATCAGTACTTACACCATTAATTGACCTCGGCAGCTATGTGTTGTGCCTTAACTCCTTTCTCGTATATAGACCTTTAAATTCAGAGGAAGAGTGCCGGGGTGGCCACACCCAATCAGCACACTGGTGCAAATAGATGAAGAGACTGTCTGGGGAGGCTCAAATGACAAGCCCGGTATCTCTGTATGGGGTATCACGAAGAGCAACTCGTCAGAATCCCTTCCGAAGTCGTTTAACCTCTCGCCTCCAACATTAGGCCTGCCCTCACAGGTATAGTAAATTTTCCAAGTAATAACGATATCATGCAAGCAACAATTGATGGAGTTTTCCTTAAGGTGACTGGCCAGATAAATGCCTACAGATCCACCTTCAATAAGGGCCAACAGGAGCGTGCTGACCAAACCCTAGACCTAGTGGATAAAACTCAAGCTCAAGGTACCACCACCACCCATCTTTTTTTTTTAACAAAGCACAGCGCTAATTAGTCCATGTTCAACAAATCCTCTTTCAATTTCTCTGTAAGTATTTTTAACTTCAGCCGAAGGATTAGACCCGAACACTGATCAGACGCTCTTGAAGGCAAATACGAAGTGTCCTCAACAGAGAGCTATTGAAAAACAAAAGCAACCTGTAAAGCAGATGGCTAAGCAACCTTCGAACATCAGTCTTACTATCACGAGTGCTACAAGCAGCAATACGAGGGATGGAAAGACTGAGAATACTTCACCTACTTATATTGGAGCCAAAAATTTGAAGGTACCGGATAAAGATGCAGAGATGCTGACACGCCGCAAGAACAGCAACGTCGCGAGTAACATTATGCATGGACGATCAAGCAAAAGTGAAGAAAATGCATCTCTCAAGCATTCTCCCAGAAGAAATACAAGTAATGTTCCTCCTACATCCACACATAGTAAGGAGAGCGGAAGTGAGGAGCACACAAGTTCTCAGAAGAAAAAGAGAATTCAACTTGATAGCAGGGATGATAAGGAGGATTGTTCTAGCTCTAAGAATTCCAGTCCCAGAACTGAAGATAACAAAACAGAAGCAACAGTGAGAAGGAATACCACTGGAAGTGTAGTGAGCGCAAAAGAGGAAAGCTCAACCCTAGAAAGCAGCGAGACATTTGCACGCCGTAAGAACAGCAAAGATGAGATGAGCGATAAGAACATTCCTATACGAAGGAAGAACAGCAATATAACAAGAGAGGAAGCACCTCACGGTGGAGGGGAGGTGAGAGACACAACTCCTGTTCGACGAAAGTCAAGCGTGAGAGAAAACATTCCCACTGATGTTAAGGAGACTCAGATGAAAGGAAAGAATGGAAGTATTATCATGATCAGAGAACCCGTGAGCGAAGATTCATCGCCTAACAGGAATAGTAGAGACGACCTTAGTAAGGAGGCAACGCCGCCGCCCAGGCGAAAGAGTAGCTGCATCAAGGACGAGCCGAGCAGTGAAGCCAAGTCAGTTGCTATACGACGCAAGGGCAGCAACAAAGAAGAAGCGTGCATTAATACAAGCTCAGCCTCTCGCAAAATGGGTAATAGCACAATTGTAACTGCTAATCTTGACTGCACTTCTTCAAAAACTACGTACAACCACTCGGCTAAAACAAATCAAGAACATCCGGATATCAGCTCAACCACTGCAACTTCATCAAACCATGCATATACCATTGCCGATCAGCCTCATTGCGCTAATCCTGGGAACTGTAGTGCCAATGCATCTGAATCAGACAGCGATGACTGGGTAGTAGAACAGATTGAACGGGCTAGCAGCTTCGAGCCAATGAGATACCGTAAACACGATAAGCAAGAGAACTCTGACCTCTTTGATGATACAAGCGAAGAAGAGGGAGAGAAAAAACAAGTGGCACCAGATCCATCAGCAGAAGCTGCAGATGCGAGAGATGATTTAGACAAAGACGCTGGCGAAAATGATGGACAAAATGAAGACAGCGAAGAAAAGGAAGAACATACATTAAAAGAGGGTATTGCAAAATCAAACCCAAGTTTTGGAAACCTGGAACAGGCAGACAAGAAAGAGAGACAACATGATGGCAGCGAAAGAGCAATTGCTTATGGAAAAGAAAATCTGCAAGAAAGGGAGACAACTGATGCTTTCAGCGACTCCTCAGGAGAGGATGACGAAGAATCTACCAACACTATGATGTATAACAGAATGTATATTGACTCCCAGCAAGGCGATGATGGAGACGATGGAGACGATGAGGAGAAAGAAGGAAGTGATAGTGAAGAGAAAGAAGAAAGAGAAGCACAAGTACGGAAAAAGTGTGCGAGTAACAAGAGAAGGAAGGAAAAGAAGGAGAATGGCAAAGCGAAGAATTTATTGACAAAGGATGAACACAACACGAAGGAAGCAAAGGAGAGTAAGCAAAAACCTGAACAGCAGGGAGCCGATGGAGAAAAGAAGTCCAGAAGTAAAGAGATTTTGAAGACTTCATCTATGATGAGACAACAGAAGAATAAGAAGGTGCTGTCTCTGTCTAATAACAAGCAGACACCACCAAAGCAAAGAAAGAAAGGTAGTGATGAGGAAAGATATGTTAATACACGAGATGGGAAAAGAAGAGCCAAGTCTTCTCCTGCAGGCAGAACATCAGGTTACCCACACCCATTCATATACGTATGTCTTCAATATATTTATCACCCACACTGCTTCCATTGAAATAGTGCAAACAAAGACAGCAGAGCCAAGAGGCCATTCGTGGAAGATGGGAATGCGTGGTCACACTTCTGAGATGACTCACCATCATGTACAGACGATCAGCAAGAGTGGCAACCACTCCCCCGCTGGAATTCCTTCTCCTATCTCCACGCGCTGCTACAGTGCACCTTTGCTAGCAGGGGGATCGCCCTCTAGGAACGAAGTGCAGCTGGTCAAGGAGCGATCTATAATCAGGAGGTCGCATGGCCATGAGAGTGGAGGACCAGCTGTGGTCACCACGACCCAAGAAAGAGCCCACAGAGGGGGAGAGATAGAATGCGAGGAAGAGGAGGAGAGAGACAGAAGCGAGGATGAAGAAGATGAAGAGGAAGAAGAGGAAGGATATTACAAGGTGAAGGAATACACAGAAGAAGAAGAAGAGAGTGAAGAAGTCGAAGAAGAAGAAGAGAAGGTCATTTTAGTGAGGTGCATGCAACTTACTGAGTGGGGCACAGACTTCACTGAGATACCTTTGGGCAGCAGCAAGACGATCAAAGAATTGAGAACGGCTTTGGCCAAAGAGTTTGAGCTTCCAAGTGAGGACACTATTGTGAGGATTCGAAAGCTGCCCAACATCATCATCTGCAGAGACCAGCACGTCTCCAGGCTCAAAGGCGGCGAGAGCCTTGAAGTGATCATCAAAGAGGAAGGACTTCAACTCAACAACAACAACAAATGTTCTACTTCTACTTGCTTGCCTCAATTGGGTGAAGGACATTAAATGGGCAGTGCTATGATATGAAAATGTTTGATGGTCTCTTTTGTGTGTATGTGTAATTGGAGAGAAGTTATAATATTTTGTGTTATTTATTAAATATATTTATATTGGCAAGAAAAAACACACAATTTACAATTATGCAACACAGCTACACACTTACACCTACATGAATCAACCATGCCTTCTCTCGCTTCTGCTACTGTTGCCGAGCTTGGAAACAAAGTTTAGTCCAGCATTTCTGCCAGCTGGTCAATGGTGCAACCCTCATTCTTTCAGAAACAGACAACCTTTGCAATAAAACAAACTCATCACTGGCTGGCTGGTCTCATGATCTGCCAGTCGAAGAGCCACTGAGATGGCATGCCTTCGTGCGCCACTGTTGGGAATTTGTCCCAATTGAATGGTGGCTGGCTCTGGTGCGAAGGGCCACTGATGGCAATCACCTCCTGGCTATTCACGAGCTCGCGCGAAGTCACCTTGCAATCTTTGGCGAGTTGCAGAGAGACCATGGTCACAGGTATTGACATATCATGAGAAGAAAAGTGTTCAACATTTTAAGAGGAATCAATGTTGTGCTGAAGAGAAAAAAAGGAATAATTATAATTAATTATCAGATCTACTCCTACCTATGCCTCCAAATGCGTAGGATCCATCAGGGCGAACGTCACAACGCGCGCTGATAGCGTTGCATGGATCACCTATTGAGTTGTTTTGTTGTATTTTATCAGTTGTTCAGCCAAAATGTTGTTAATAACATAGCCTTTCTTCTCTCGAGGTTAACCTTTGGAGTAAGGATCATTCTTGTAGTCATTTGAGTTCATAAGGTACTGCATCTCCTGTAGAGATCCTACTTTTGGAGAATATGCTCTGAACATGTTGGCTCTGGGGTCGTGTTCGTATGAAAAACCAGCTTGGGCATAGTCGCTTACGTTGAATATAAGCGAGAAGTAAGGAATATTGTATGATGGCACATAGAGCTGCTTTGCCAACAGAGTGAATGTTACGTCCTCCTTCACGATGAGCCCTGGCATCTGCTCCAACATCCAAACTGTGTTGGGCTCCAAGAAGTCAGTAATTTCAGTTTCTGATTTCCTCTTGGCCAGGGCACTTTCAAATCTCTTGTAGTCCACTGCTATCCACTGATTGTTATGGGTCCCACTATTGAAAAGCGAGAAGATCTCGGCCCATTGGTCTGCACTCTTTGCCATCCTGTTTGCTACGATTGACCTTACCCAGCAGGGCACAGATTGAGGAGTTAAAGACTTATACAGAGACTGGTTGAAAACACTTAAGCTTGTTTCTATTACAACCAGCCCGCTATCCAGCTGATAGAAATCGTCCTTGCTCTCCAAGTCACCTGTCGTTAAGAATCCATTCAATAAGAAAGGCGACGTAACATATTCCAACACTAAAGGTGAATGTTCTAGTTAGTTTACCTGGACGAGAGGAAAAGGACACTTTCTGTGAGGCGGTTGCCGAATTGCTCAGTGCAAAGGAATAGTGCTTGTAGATTCTAAGCATGAAGGAATAGGCATTGAATGTTGTATGCCCAACGAATAGGTTGTTTCCATCAGGAGTGAGCTTCACCAGGCCAGAGCAGTCCATGTTTTCGGTGTCCCTTCTCCATTTGGCAAATGGACCATTTTTCTCCCCAGCACCTTATATTTTTAAAAAAAAACAAAAGAAGGATTAAATATAAAATTCAGTTCCTTCCTTAACGTCATCAAGACTTGATTTTGAACCGATACCGTTGGAGGTGGGCAAGTGCACGAGGTCCTCGAGGTCACCAGCATTGGTAAGTATGTATAGGTCTTCAAACCGCAGTGCAGGGACACTACCACTTGCGTTATAGCCCGCTGCTACCCCCTCAACCTTAACGCACCATGCATGCACATGGTACACAACATACAGGGAATTACTAGGTGAAATATTAGTGGAATGCAATTGCAGTGTGTTGTGAAAGTGTTACTTGAGCTAGTGATACCGCCACTTGTTGCCAGTAGTTGTAGGTACTGTCTTCCTTCTTGGCTGCTTTGATCTGTGCAGCCATCCAAGATAACTGCATTGGAGGGGGGAGGGGGAGCGGTAAGTCAAGAACAAGGGAATTGCTGGCCAAAGGGTCTGCACCTGATCATTGCAGAATTTCAATATCTGAGGTGTGTTTGCTGGCATCGTGGCAACATAGTTCAGATATGCCTGGTAAATTCTTTGAGCAGTGAGCGTGCCCTCTAGCAAGCCCATGGCATAGCCCTGTGCCACGTCGTCAAAGGAGGGGGAAGCAGTGACTGTCAGCTGGGACCAGCCAGTCGAGTTTATTTGGTCCAAGAAAGTGGCCCATGCAACGCCATCCTTGTGGATGCCCTGCCTAGTGTACCAGCGCTGGCGGTCACCATCAAAAGTGACATAGGCGGTGAGCTCTTGGGCCTCCACAAACCTCTTGTGGCGCTAGCCTCCAACATTGCAGAATTTCCACACGCACAACAAGCTTAATGCAACAAAGAGCAGAAATCGATGCATTACCATACAAAAGAGGCTCGCTTTCTTGTGAAAAGCGTCTTTGAGCTGTGCTGCAGCCTATGTGTGGCCTCTCCTTTTGTTGCACCACACACACACAGCTGAGTTTGTGGTCACCAATTTGTG
>MRZZ01000032.1:0-10410 GCA_002025285.1 Acanthamoeba comandoni | reverse complement strand
CATTTACAGCCTTTTGAAGGGTTTCTTCCGTTAGTCTAAAATGAAATAAAATCGATTAGTATGAAAACATTTGCTTACATAGCAGAGTGCTTACCGTTGCTGAGACACTGTAACGGAAAGGCTACGCACGTCAGGTGACTCAACTGCATACTGTAAGCGAAACTGGTCGACCCACGCTCTCACATTCTTGCCTACGGGGTGCCCTGCATCTCTGGAAAATATGTTTCACCAATTAGAAACAAAGCCTAGTTTGAAGAGGAGTAGAAAACATTTGAAAGGTTACACGAGAGTCTTAGAAATGTGTTCAAGCAGCATGTCCTTTTCTGTTGTGATTCTTTGAGGGTCAATTGCTGTGATCGGATCAATCAGTTGGCTATTGGCATACTCCAGATAACTAGGTGCACAACGGCTGTGCAATACTAAAAACAGTTCATACAAGAGAGGTTGAGTAATTGGAAATTAGTTGGAGAGAAATTTCGAAGTACCTTTCCCGCTAAGTAAATTGATTGAATAGTCATTTTGTATGGAGGCATGGCAATATGCACAATTGCTATTAGTGCTACTATCAAAATCCATTTGCCACTCTACTTCCAAATGTCTGCATGTCTGTGGGCCATCAATCAATTTGGGTTCAGAAATGCCCTTTTTCACTTTCAAATTCTTACCAGGACATGCATAGCATCAAAGTCTGTTCTGCCATTCCATCCTCCAAATAAAAATATCCTTCGGTGTAATTGCAAATATCAGCAATGGGTATTTTTGGGAATATTCAAAAAAAGAGAAATAGAATAGAAAAAGGATTACAACACCTGTTGTTATTTTTTGTACTCAAAAGCGAACAGGCATGAGACCACCGAGCTGATGGAACTTCGCCTGAAGCAAATGGGGAGCACCATATCATAGTGCCTGACCATAAAAGATGCATAACTTAATTCGATAAAAAATATTTTAGTGCAATGCATTAATTAGTCTTACTTGTATCCAGAAAATAAAGCTGACTGAGAGCCGTCTTGCGATCCCATCCACCAAATATAAACATGCGGCTTCCCACCAAGATAGCAGTGTGGGAGTCCAGAGGGGGTGGCGGTGCACCCGATGTCAGAGGTTTCTCCCATTTCATTTTGCCTAAATAAATAAATCAATAAATAAAACATTTGCGGGAGGAACAAATAGGGGAGCAGGAATGTTGACACCAATTTTCTCGCTTTACCTGGTGTAGTGTGAAGAATCCAAAGGTCATTTAGGGAAGAATGTCCATTAAAACCACCAAAAACTATTATCTTATTTCCTGCAACAGGTATTGCTGTATGATGGACCAACCGAGTTGGGTCCATTATATCTTCTTGATGCTGATCCAGGGAAACGTCCTCTCCCTCGGTGGACAATACGTATTAGCTTTCGAAAAGAGTAGCACACTGAAACAGCGATAGAGGTAAGGTCCATACCAAATATAATTCATTTCCGACCTCGTCTTGTTTGTGCCTATCATCCTTAATATCGTGTCCGTTGGGTTGTCCCTCGTCATTGTTATCAACAACTTTACTCTGCTCTTTTTCGTTGTTCAACTTCTGCATTGCGAATTCTTTGTCTTTCGTTCGAACCAGAATCTCACCGCTTCCTCTGGCCATTATATTACTGATAAAACTTCCACGCTTCTTGTCTAATTGTTTCTTAGGCTCTTGTGGTTTGGAATCTTCTGAACTCAATTCTCTACATTCATTGTCTTTCTCACTTGGTTTGATGTCTTCTGAGTTGGCGTTGTTATGTGGCAAACCTTCTCTCGAATTTTCTCGCTCCTTCTGCTCTTTAATACTTTTCTCCATAGCTAACAAAGGGCTTTTGATTGTATGCATTACATTAGGTACAGGAACTTCATGGCAGCTCCATTTCATCAATTTGATATCCAAAATGTACACCACAGAGTCTTTCTTCCGAACACTCTTGTCACAAATACCACCTTGTTGGGGGGCGGGGGGGGGGAAGAATTACTCCATTTATGTTGCAGATCAAAGCATGAGAAACAAGCCTTACCTATTAGGACTATTTTATCGCCACCCATCAGAGTACTCGTATGAGCAGACCTTGGCGGAGGAATGTCCCCTGTTACCTCAGGTTGTGACCACAGAAGAGTGGCTGTGCGCAAAGTAAGAGGAAGAGGACAGATAGGGGACAGTTAGTAATGTTACTTAGTCCAAAAAAAAAGGAAAAAGATTATACTTGTATCAAATACAAAGATATCGTTTGTATGCCCTGTCTTGGAAAAACCAGCGATGAAGAAGAGCTGTATAACATAAATTATATAAATTAGTTATGAAAGAGGAGAAATTATGATTTTGTCCTTCCTGTTTACCTTTTTGTCAACAACTGTGCAAGTGTGACCCTGGCGTGGTGAAGGAGTTCCCTCTGCCTGTATCTGAGTCCAGAGTGTCTTCTCTATTATTTAATAAGTAACTTGTCAAAGGAATTTTTCAACATTTATGAAAATTATTAAACTGATCTGTTTCGAGTTTTGTACCGGAATCAAATACATAAAAATCGTTCATATAGCACTCTCTTGCCTTACTATATCCTCCAAATAGGTACATATGTTTGTCCATTGTGATCTAAATAACAAGTGAACTGTTATAAGTGTGATTTCATACCATTGAAGAATTACTGCAATAAAAAAGAAAAGCAGTTACCAAGGTGTGGCCTGAGCGTCCCTCTGGCTTGCTTCCACGACCATTGAACGGTGAGGACCAACTGAATCCTGTCAAAGCAGAAGAATTATTGATGCGTGTCTCTTTAAAAAATAACGGCTGCACCTATGTTCTTTTTTCGTTTAGGATTTGAAATTCCTACCCAGTTCCATATGTTGTTTCATATGCTCTTCTTCAATTTCTTTAGTTTTGTAGTAGAGCTGCGAATAAGTCAGTACTTCTATCCAGGTATCAACTTCTTGCTTGTTCTCTGCCCTGCAAAGGAAATGGTCAATAAATTGTGAGCAAGAAGTAAAAAACGTAATTATGGAAGTTACCATAGCCAGTAGGTACGTTTTGGAAGTTGAATGCAAAAGTATCTACTGCTATCCCACACTCCAAGTGATGCTATGTTTTTTGTGAGAAAGAGATAAAGTAATAGTTGATAACTGATTAACCATATGATGCATGGCAATAAAAGGGAAGAGAGTCACATACAAAATGGTGAGAAGGAACTCAGAGTTGGGATAAGTGAAGATAGGCTTCTCTTGTTTGATGAGTCTGCTCCGCTAGAGGATGATGATACTGGTGCCATATGGCCACTCAGCGCTGGTGTGTTGCCTAAACTGGATTGATTGAGGGAGGAAGGAGAGTTTGAAGGTCCAACGCCGTTTGTAGAGGGGATTGGTGAGGTAGGATTGGAATTGGAATTTGGAGGAGCAGAATGCTGATGAGGGCCAGCTGCAAAGTTGTTCTCTGGGTCATAGGGTGATATCACAGCATCAGAGAGAGGGATGTATCCCTGCGGCATGTATTCCCTTGAGATGAGTGCCAGCTGCTCAAACGAGGTGTTCAAGTTATCCACGTTGATGCCTATCTTGTCGCTGAAATAGTACAACTTGTTGTCCTTGAGCACACACCAACGCCGTTTCCAGCTCGTCCATCCTCGACCCCCTTGCTTTTTCAGGAAGCCCTCCCATGACCTTGGCTGCACAAATGATGCCAAGGGAAAAGAAAGACACATGTAAACTTCTCCATTAGATTTAGTGAGAGGGGGGGGGGCAGAGATTGGAAGTAAAAAAAAAGAAGCAACAGCTCCTGGGCAAAGAACACAACAACAACAACACAAGAGATGGAATGCATTACAGGTTTCATTGCCATCCTGGTTAGGGAGAGCAGCAGCTGTGGTGGTTCTTTGTTTCCTTGTGGTGTGTAGCCACCAAACCAAAAATGAGCGAACTAGCTTAACTTTTTAATCATATATTTAATTTCCTTTTTTCGTGGAAACGGCAAATAATAAATAAATAATAAAAAAATAAATCACACACTGAGAGATATCGAACATGGCTGACAAAGAAGCACACGAACAAGGTGCCCTTTCCACTTCACCACATCATCAAGGCGCAATCCTCGGCAGATGGCAACCCAAGCAACGTGACTACAAAGACTGTGCTACGTGCCACCTCACAGGTGCCCCCCCCCCCCAAATGTGTGATTCTGCACCTGATGCTCAAATGCGTTGAGGCCAAAATCACTCTTCTCACTGATCGCCTTGCATGCACAACAGGTGGTACCATCATTACACTTGCTGGCCTATATTCACTCTTTGGTGCTTACAAAGGCCACGATATGTGGGGACAAAAGGTCTCAACATTTTTTTTTTCTAAAAATACAGTTTTTCTCTCTTTTATTTTTTGGCCATTTGAGATCTTAACAACAATCTTGCTATGCAAAGGTTCAGTCCAAGGTTTGGTTGGGCCTTGTTGGTGGGTCACTGTGTGTGGGCGGTCTCTACTATCTGTCAGAACCGTGGATCAAACCGTACTTTGCTGCAAAACACCCCGTCCACAGCAAGGATTAGGATAATTTCTCTTTTGGATTTGTAAACACATCTACTGTTACTGTACCTTTCCTTTTCTTTCATGAAACACGAAGAAGTGATCTTTCATGCCCCTTCTTTATGATGCTAACTGTTTATTGTGGCTGCTCCTTCATCAAGAATGATGTCCTTTGCCGTGTTGGTGCGAGATGCTTCCTGCAAGGTTCTTCGCTTCTTCAAACAATTCCACATTGCCTGTGTTGTGTTTTGTGTGTGTGTGAGAGAGAGATGATGAGATGGTGAGATGGGCTTGGTTATGAGGATGATGAAAATGATGAACTATGCACAGTACCTTCAATGACACGATCTCGCCTGTGCTGATGTATATGATGGCATTGATGAAGCCCTGGAGAGGGACACAGAGCACCTCGACCAGAGCAAAGGCGAACGTGTAGTTGTGCAACTCTTGGTCAATCCTGCTGATCGTGGAGGGGGTCCACAGAATGATGTAGGCCACGGGATACAAGAAGAACCTGAATGGAATGGACTTCTGCATATCCATTACTTTTCCTGTCATCGCCAGCAAGCATCATCATCATGAGCACCAAGAAGGTCCAGAAGGAAGAAAGAGAAAAGAACAGAGTGGAGCCTACCTGTGGCCACGAGGGTGAGTGGCAGGTACTTGGGTTCGTTCATCATGTCCTTCCTCCATTGGAAGATGATCATGGTGTAGAAGATGAAGATGGCCACTATCACACCCCACACCCATGCATAGAAGTAGACGTACGGCGCATACTCACGGCCTACTATACGACACCAAACACCTTATTACATAGAAGAAGAAGACGAGTGAGCAAGAGCTGCTGAATGTGCATTTGTGGGGCTCTCTCTTCATTCAATCATATCATGAAGGCCTTGTGGTGTGGGTACCAACGTCGAGATGGTATGTGCCATCGACACGGAAGGCTGAGAATGCAGTGGGGATGGCGGCTAGTACCCACACGCACACATGAAAGGCTACTTCCATGCGCCTAGACACCTGAACAAACATACCATTCTTCTTCAACCTTACTTCATCATTATCATCCTTTGAAAAGAGAGGAAACTAGACATCATATGCATTTGAAGTGTAAAGGGCACCTGTTTGTTGCGTGCCACTGTGATATAAAGATAGGCAGCAATGAAGAGCACATAAAATGCTGATGCCAAGGCAAAGTAGTTCACCATCACAGCTGCAAAGAAAATGGTGCAACTTCATGAGCCGTGTGTGATGTTCAACTTGTAAGATGGTCTCAAGATGAGGGGGGTCTCATTCAATACCTTGAAAGTCACAAAGGGGCCCTGTGATGGCTTTGCCTGAACTCCAATACCTCACAATTGTGATCATCTTTGTGGGCAAGATTCAGCAGTTAATGCACACATGCATTTGAAGAAGAAGAAGCAGAGGGAAGAGAACCCCAAAGGCAATCATGAGAAGGTCGCTTGTGGCAAGTCCAAAGACCAAGCGCCAGTAGATCTCCTTCACTTTGGCCAGCAACACCGATGAGATCATGATGAAGAGGGATCCACAGAGGCTGAGCATTGCCCCAATAATCACAATCAGCATCAGAATATCCACCTGCTGTTTGTCGTAGTGAGACATGAATGACCCTTGAGTCCAACAACTACAAGAACTCTATATTGATGTAACGTGTGAAGTTAAGGTCTTGGTTGTTCAAAGAAGGGGCCTATCACACAACATAAGTGTGTGTGTGTGGCCATTTCCTTTTGTGAAAAACCACCATCAACATTCATGGATGTTCAATTGATGTGTGCATAATAATTGAAAAGTGAAAACACATCACCAACAAGCAAAGAAGTGAAAGTCTTAAAAATAATTTAATTCAGTTTGGAAGGATCATGAAGGTTGTATTATTATTTTTTGTGTTCTTGTTCTTGTTGATGTTGTTGTTTAGAAGAGCTCAAGATGGCCAATTCTTCTTCTTCAAAACCTGCATTTCTAAGCCTCTTGCTCAGCACGTCCATTTTCTCTAGCTGTCCAATCTTCTTCAGACAGGCAGCAATCTCTGAATAGACAAACCGTTTGTCCACCTTGAAGCCAAGCCTCTGCATCCTGACCAGCAAGTGGGTCAGCTTGAGCACATTCTCCCTGTGTCTGATCGACTGGTAGAGAAGAGATTGCAAGAGCCGTTGGTCAGGTTCGATTTCATCTTCTTTCATCTCCTTCAGCACTGCAAAGCCCTTCTCCCATTCATTCTTCCTCAACAGCTTGGGCAGAAAGGAGGCGTAGGCCATCAAGTTGGGCTTGTACCCTTCTGCCTTGACCCTTCGCAGCATGCTCAGCGCTTTCTCTGGTTCATTATCATTCTCCATCAGGTTCTCAACCAGTTTAAAGTATATCTTTGCATACTCTTTGTCATCAGCAGCGCGATCAAGTCCAGGCCTGCAGTCGAAATATTCCTTCACAGTTCCAACGATCCTCTCCACTTCATCTTGCTCCTCCTGCTGATCGTTGGTGACCACCACAGCCTTGCCCGTCGTCAGCGCCCCTAAAATTCTGACCAAGTCCTGGACTTTGCATCGGTCCTGTTGGCTCAATAACAGCTTAAGCAAATAGATACGATTGGGCTTGTATCCACTTTGGGTTGCAGACTCAGCCAAACGAAGAGCCTTGTCCATTTGGCCTTGCTTGATGTGCTCCACCAACGCGCTGTTGAAATCCTTGCCCACACTATACGCTGCCTCGATGAGCAAGCGTGTGCTGCCCGTCCTGGGCATCTTATCAAGAATGCCAAAGGCCTGCTCTATATGACTTCGATACTGTTCAACCTGGTGACTCTGCAACTTTCTCAGCACTTGATTGAAACTTGCAATTAAATAGTCGTCCACCACGATCCCTTCTTCTCTCATTCTCTCTAGGGTCTTCACTATTTGATCCCAGCTATTGTTCTTTTGCAAATGAAAGAGTGTGTGCGTATAGCCCCTTAAGCTTGGTTGTTGTTTCTCTTGTACAGTACCTTAAGGTGAAGCTTGGAGTAAGACCAATAAACCAGTGAACAACAGTTGAGGCGAGGACTTACTCGATGGAGTCTTCTCTGGAAGAACAACGCCTTCAGTTTTCATATGGTCCAACAGTCGTGTGACACTATCACTGTCCTGTTGCCTCTCGTAATACGTGAGCAGATAACTGTACAGACTGGAGTCTGGGACCAAACAATCTCTTTTCATCATCCCTAGCAGGTTGAATATGAGGTTCAAACTATGGGATGGCTTGATGATAAGAAGTTCTCGTATGGCCAATTTATAGTCTTCACACTTTTCTGCCTTCTGGCGGCTTGGGTCATCTGTGGCCTCACTGATGGTGAGAATCAGAAAAGTGGAATTGGAATTACATAACTTCAAAGAAACACTAGATAAGAGGGGAGATGATACCCATGTTCTGTAGGTATTGTTTCCTGAAGGGGGCTAGATATTTCACGCCAAAGTATGTCTTCCCACGATAGCGAGCCAGCCTGGAAAGGGGCGCTTGGCCCTTGCATTTCGATGCCCTTCTTCTCTGCCCGTTCCATCTCTCGCTTTCTGCTTTCCTGAATAACTTGAAGAGCTGTCTCTAGGTCACCGTTGTTCAAGCAGCCTGAGAAACAAAAAATAAGCTTAACAATGCACACCGTAATTTGTTTTTGTTTAAAGCTCAAGGATAGTAGTTTACATGTACAAATTACCTCTCCAAATCCTTAAAAATGTACTCTTATCAGCAGTAATCTGTTCCTCATTTTCCATAATGTGCAATACTTCCAAACTTTTCTCAACCTCTCCTATTCTAATTAATTCATTGATCCAAGCATCAAACAATATTTTGTTGGGCTTTACATTGTCTTCTCTCATTATTTCAAGCAAGCTAAAGGTCCTAGGGACAGCTTTTTCAGGTTTTTCTGTCCTAAGGCAAGATGTTATCAAGCTGGAATATGTTCGTGTGTCAGGCTTTATACCCTCCTTCTTCATCTCTTCCCACATCTGAAATGCCATTTTCATATCCCCTTTCTTCCAACAATAGTCAATCAGCATGTTGTAAGTGGCCACATCCCTCCTTATCTCTTGCGATGTATTGATGTAGGAAAATTCCACATCTTCATTTGGCCTCCTCTCTTCTCCTTCTTTCATTCTCCTCACTATTTCTAGTCCGGTCTCAAGGTCATCTCTCTTCAGGCAAAGACTCAAAAAAGAGTTGTAGATTAGGACATGCATTTTTTGTCCAAACTCCGCCATTTTACTCTTTATCTCTTCCCACAGATCAAGAGCATTCACTTGCCTTTCATTATCGCTGTCACACGCCTTGATAACAGTGACAAAGAGATAGGCTGGTATCTTGATCTGTTCTCTCTTCATTCTGTCCAATATATAAAATACATGATCTTTCTTACTTATAGTCATGTTCTCGATGTTGGCCAAAGCATTTATCAGAGAATTGTAACTGGTAAAGTCCCCAGGTTCTATCTTATTTACCAAATTCAACAGGCGTCGCATCAGCTGAAAATCTGTTTTGTTAGGTGCGAAGTAAACGATTGGAATTACTGTGAGCAAGATGATGTTCAAACAGTGGCAACTTCTTACCTTTGAGAGTTCTGCACTCTTCTATCAAGTGGGCCAAAACTGACGGGCGCACAGGAAAATTTTTGCTCTCCAACCGAACGAGCTCCTCCCTAACTCGTAACATTGTGTTTTGCCTTTTCTCCGCAAAAGATTTGTCTTTTGTGGCATCCTGGTGTTAGAGAGAGAATTGAACAAGAACAAGGGTGCAATAAAGGACTACCTTGAAAACTAAAAGACTGAAGAGGGCCAGCAGCACTTGTATAAGAGCGAACATGCACATTTCTAGTCAGAGATTGGGAGGAAGCCAATAGATTTACTGACACACGCACACAATTATTAGACATGAACTCAAAAAAAGTGGAATGCAAACAAAGAAGAAGAGTGCAATCACGCTTGGTGATGAGATGGCCTTACCATGTGCAAAGGACATAAAGCGGCAGCGCGCAGAAAAAATGGAGAAAACTGAGTTCTTGTGGAGAGATCGTGCAGCATCTGTTTTGCCAACCACAATCGTACGTACATACATATATGTAAAAAAGAGAATGATGATGATTACGAAAATCAAGAGTAATTTTGAAGGGGGGGGGCTGAGAGATGCTGGAAAACTATATACGTGAGTTGAAATCACGCGAGACAAGAAAGGGAAACAGCTTGTTGTTGGCTCTCATCTCCACCTCTTTCTGATTTAGCCCCCCTCAGATTTGATTGATAATATTTGTGATAAAAGAAAAAAAAAGGAGGCGCTTTTCTAGAACTTACTGCGAAATGTCTGTATAAATACGGAATATTCAGAATGGTTCCGAAAAACCTAGAAAAATCTAGAAAATTTACCATGAAAATTTTTCGGAGTTTTTTAAGGCAAATCTAGAAAAATCTAGAAAGGAAAAAAGGAGCAGGCCATAAAAAACTCCAGGAAGAAATTGTGTGATAAAATTCGGGGAATAATTAATGTGCGACCAATGGAACTATTTTTCCGAGATTGTTTTAGGGCCCATCATTCAACAACAACACAACTGTTGTATTGTATTGCCTTGCCTGGAACGTTGCATCCATCATCAACGGCTCATATCTTTTGTTGGAGCTGCTTCTCTCTCTCACTGCTGATTTTCTCTTTGATTCTTCCCCACCTGTAAACGAGATCATGTCTGATTTGGATCCTTCCAAAATGAAAGTTGACGAGCTCAGGGCAGAGCTGCGGTCCAGAGGCCTAAGCACAAGTGGACTCAAGGTTCAGTTTTCTTTGTGCTTGTGGAATTTAAAGTTGTTGTCACAAGCTCAAAGAATTAATCCATATCCATGCAATTTATTTTATTGTTGCAGGCT
>MRZZ01000026.1:0-22252 GCA_002025285.1 Acanthamoeba comandoni | reverse complement strand
TTCTTTTCATCACAGGTGTTGCCCCCCTTTTCACCCTCAGTTCCTTTTTAGCAGGGAAAACGCAAAATTCCCACAGGTTTTACAATTGCAATAAATTAATCATCTCTGAACTTTGTTTTTATTAGGAATAACTGGCTTTTTGGGCAAAATTCTGCTCGAAAAACTACTTCGCGATGTGTCTGGAATCAGCAAGATTTTCTTGTTAATCAGGTGCAGCATTCCCTTAAAATCTTGTCTCGTTTTTTAAATAATGCACGGGTCCTCATCTCTGTGCATTTCCCCTCCTTTGGGAAACAAATAACTCAGGCCAAAGAAGGACGTTTCAGCGGAAGAAAGGTTTGAAAAGGAAGTGACAAATTCGTTGCTGTTTGGGCCGCTCAAGGAACAATTGGGAGAGCAACTCTTTGCAGARCAATTGAAAAACAAAGTGGTCATATTCAAGGGAGATATTCTCAACGATGACCTAGGCCTCAGTCCACAAGAAATGGAAACCATTAGAAAGGAAACTACTGGTATTCCTGCCCTCGTCTTTTCCTCTTTTCCTCTGCGGCTTCTTCTTCTGTTTCAAAGAATCAGCATGGCTCAATGGTGCTCATATTGTAATATGCTGTTTGAATTCATCACATAGTGTTTATTCATTGCGCGGCGACGATTAGTTTTACAGAGCCCATGCTGGAAGCTATTAATCAAAATGTACTGGGATTGCTTCGTGTACTAAAGCTAGCCCAAAGCTGCCCTCACTTGCAGATTTTCACTCATGTATCCACTGCCTATGTTGGTATGTTTTGACTATTGGGCTTGAAGTTTTCATGCATATCTCGTTTCATACAATATGTAACTCCTTTGCACCACATTACAATCCCAAAAGGCTGCAACCAAACTGGTTTTATTGAAGAAAAGATTTATCCGCCGCAACAAGACCCCGAGCAGTTGCTAAACCGTCTGCTTACAATGCCCCCCAAAGAAGTTGAAAAGCAGACAAAGAAACTGTTGGGTCGTTATCCTAACACATACACATTCACGAAAAGGTAAAAAAAAAAAAAACAAATGTTGTCTTATGTTAAAAACTGGACTCATCCCCTTTTTGTAAGATTAGTATGGCAGAGCATTTGCTTGTGAAAAGAAGAGGGCATTTGCCAGTGGCGATATGCAGGCCTGCAATCATAACGTACAAAATATATTTATGCTTATTTCCCTCTTTGCTGCCTCTCTCCTCTCTTTCTCTTACATATTACATTACGTCTTCAGGGCAATAGACAGGGACCCCATTCCTGGGTGGGTGGATACGTTGTCTGCAGCAACAGGTGTCTATGCTGCATGCGGATTTGGCTTACTTAAATTTTTGCCTGGTCATGCTACCAACGCCACTGACCAGGTACTTCCTCGCTTGATGTAAGTTTGAACATGTTCTCCATTACTCACCGCCACATTATGACCCCAGGTTCCTGCAGACTTTGTTAGTAATAATATTATTGCTGCAACCGCATTTAATGCAGGTATGTCTTTATAATGTTCTATACTTTCTTGTGTTCACCCATTACGTTTCATACAAAAATAGGCAAAGACCGCTTGGCTATATATCACATCGGCACGAGCCATAGAAACCCTCTCAACTGGGAAATGGTAGTGCGTTGTCTATTGCCCTATTGGCTCATCAATCCTCCCAAGCGCAGGCTCGGTAGAGCCAGTTTTCAGTTTATCTCAGGACCCTATCCAATGTATGAAATACAATATTTCTTGAGATGGGCGTTTCCCATTCTTTTGTATCGTGCATTTGCAAACACATTAGGTATGATTTTATCTTTTTTCTACTTTCTGTTTCGTGTTTGTTTTCTTATGTAATCTATCCTTTTTAAAGGGGATTCAAAGCAAAAGAAGAAGGCGTCTCTTCTTGGCCAGTTGGACAGAAGGATTTCCAAGATCACAGAGACATTTAGACATTTCACAGAAAATGTTTGGATATTTTCAGTGGACAACTCTAACGAGTTGCTTCGTGAGATGACGGATCAAGAAAAGGAGGTCTTTAATTTTGATGCAGCCAAGCTGGATTGGGACAATTATCTCCTAGCGTATGGTTACGGCTTGAGAGTATTTGCTCTTGGAGAGAAGGGACTGAAAAAGCCCACTGCTGGAAATTACCTCATTTATAAGGGTCTGTCCTTAGACAGGAAACCATTCGCCGATTTTGCTTTTGCACTCAAGGTAACCTCTTTTCTTTTTGTGAACGAGCCTTGGTTTCCTTTAGCTTATACCAGTCATTTATTATTGTAGAATGAATTGGTAGTGAACAACAATAATATAGTGCGCACACCCGAAGAGCTCAAGCTACTTGTACTGACATCCCCACGAGTGCAAGCTGCCATACAAAGAGAATCCAAGGCCAAACAAAGTTCAATTCAAGCTGTCGAGGCTCGTGCTAGGTATTGAAAATCTTCTTTTCTTTCCCCGTCCACATTGGTCTAGTTTCTTGGTGCTATCTGATAACCAGTCTCTTGTTTTTCGTTTTAAAAGAAATATTTTAGATGTGATGGGAGCCGAGACTTCTCCTGCTTTGCTCCGCAGTCTTGCATGGGTGTTCCGCAAAATCTACAGAAGGCTATACTCGGGTGTGGTGATCAATCAAGTTGGTCTTGAAACTGTCAAAGACATCTTCCAAAATAAGCTCAAGAAGGAGAAATCTGCAGTGGTATGCAGTGATCCTCAGTCCTCTTATGCCTGATAGGATTCTAATTGTTCTTTTATTTTCTCTCCCCTCTATACAGGTGCTGATTCCTTCACACAGAAGCTACATTGATTTCTTGATCGTTAGCTACATATTTTATTCTTTCCAGCTGCCCGTACCTCATATTGCGGCGGGCGATGACTTTCTGAACATGCTGTTAGTGCGTTGGATATTCAGACACAGTGGCGCTTTCTTTATGCGCCGAACATTTGGAAATGACGAGCTATATAGGGTTTGTTCAATATCTCTGCTCTACTCCGATATCAGCGCTTGACCTGAAGGTTCTCTTTTATCGTTACACAGGACATATTTACTGAATATACTCAGAGATTATTGCTTGATGGGTATCCTATTGAGTTTTTCGTAGAGGGCACGCGCAGCAGAAGTGGCAAGATGTTGCAGCCCAAGATGGGCCTTCTTTCTATAATCACTGATCCATTTTTTGACTCATTGATTCCTCAGCCCAAGGCCAGTAAAAGGTATTATTTATAAATAATTCCTTTTATTGACTTGAACAGAAATCAAATCTAACAAATAACATATTTATAATGCCATATGCGTAGGCCCACTCTATTAAATCGCAAGGACGTGCTACAAGACATTAATTTCATACCTATTGCCATATCCTACGAGAAAGTAAATATATAGTGCCCCTGTCTCTCTCTTTTCTCAGACTGACTGGCGATTGACATTACCATTACAACTTGATGCAGGTAGTTGAAGAGCATGCTCACGTTAAAGAGTTGATGGGCGGAAACAAGAGTAAACCCTCTCTGCGCGCACTTCTTGCTGCGGCTCATTGGGTACGCTTGTGCTGCCAATTTTGCCATTTAAAGAAGACCATTGGCCCGTATCATGAGACTAACATACTCTACGTAGGTGCTAACGTTGGACTTTGGCCGCATTAATGTTCAATTTGGCAGCCCAGTTTCTCTTCGCAACTTTGTTTCCCAAGAGCTTGCTATCAACAAGTCGAAACAAATGTTCAGCCCATACAACCCTGCCGTTTCTTCATTCAACCTCTATTCGTTGCCCTTTTTAGCTGGACTTCAAACGACTTCCGCCAGTGTCTCTGAGAGTGATGCCAAATACATGGACAACTCGACCTACGTAGACAACAACCCCAACCTTCAGGAAAATGTCGATATGTCCAAAGCACAGCCCAAAGAAAGCGAAAATACAGCCAAACAAAGTGCGGATCCGTTAGATTTTGATCCGTACAAGAACCTACCGGACAGGAAAGTCATAGTCAATAACTTGGCTTACAAAATCTGTCATGAAATTAGCGCCAATACTGTTTGCATGTCCACAGGCATTGTGGCCACCCTTGTACTGACACAGAGAAATGGTATACACATGGATGACCTAATTGACAAATTTGGATGGCTGAAAGAGCTCATTACCGAGAAAGGAGGTTGGAACGATCCAATCCTTCATCCTAATAATTACATCGTCTCCAGGGCCATTAAGTTGCTTAACCCATTGATCGTGGAAAGGAATAGAAGATTGGAACCTAACTATGTGACAATGGATGACCAGAAAAACTGGGTCCACCTGGGCTACTATAGAAACCAGCTGGTACATTTGTTCAAGGCAGAATGCATCTTGGCCTGTGCCCTAGCATGCTTTGGAAATAAAAAATCCATGGCAGATGAGGGGGACCCTAATATTGGAATCAATGTTGGAGTTCGTCAGGAAGATTTGCTGAAGAACGCATGGTTCCTCAACGACATGTTCAAATTCGAGTTTATTCCCAAACAGGAGGTAAGGGTTTGCTTTTTTATTTCCTTGAGAATTTATTATTTGTGTTGCACCTCACCGTGAATATACTAATGTTTTCGAAAAACATAGGACTATGATAAGCTGTTAGAATTGTTTTTGCATAGGAACATATTCCGCTGTGAGACTGTAGATGGCCAGCGATTTATCTATGTGCCACCTAATGGAGAAAGGTTGGTACTAGCCTATTGATTTATTAATTTAAATTGACCCAAAGAACTAAATGGTGTTCGTCTCTTCCTCTTTTTTCGTTTCTCTGACTTTAATCCTTCCAATTTGCAGGTACTACACCTTCTTGTGCATGCTGTTCTGGCCTTTCGTCGATTCATACTGGCTGGCTGCTCTATCTCTTTTCTCGGCGTTACCTGACCGTACTGTGACAGAGCATTTGCTGCTGGAGCGTGGTCAGTGGTTCGCCGACCATCTCTTCAAGGTAAGAGAAGATGTTTTGATCTATACTGGCGCTATAGCATGTAGTGTCAACTTAAATTTGGATTGGTTTGTATGTTCAATCCCAGGATGGCCTGCTGCAGCATTATGATGCCAACAGTAGGGATACGATCAGCAATGCCCTTATGGTATTCCGTCAATGGAAGATTATAGAGCCCAAGGGTGAAAGGTACAGTGGCAAGTTTTCGCTGCTGCAGTTGCTGCCTGAATGGAGGGATGAAAAGAGGCTGGAAGGCCTGGTAGAATACATCTCCTCGTTCAGAAGGGTGCCTCTCTCTTTCTCAGCTTGTGCCAGGCGAAGGGCCTTGTTGCCTGATTTTCCGGCCATCGCCAAGTTATAAATGTCGTGTGGTGTGTGCACATGCTTCGTACACACAAGATAGACCCTACAACTACTTCACACCACCATCATACCTCCTCTTCTACTTTATTTATTCAAAGAGAGAACATTAATTTCGCACCAGTGACACAATAAACTTTATGTCAATCCCATGTCTTCACCACAAAATTAATTGGATGGGGGGGGGGCAAATATCAAAGACGTCACCACCAGCTGTTCCCAAGTGTCACCCTAGTCATTTAGCCCAAAAGTAAACCAACACTAGACACCATCACACTCAACAACAACAACAAACAATGCTGGCTGGAAGCAACGACAACGAGAAGCTTCAAGATTTATCCTCCAAGAACTACAAGGATCAGGTAACACGTACAAACAAAATGAAATTTACAAACTCATCACTGGAGCGCAATCCAACGTAATTGTGCTGCTGCACCTTGTTTTCTCATCTCACCCCCTAATCCACGTTTGCTGCAGGCCGTGTGGTTCTTGAATTCTTTCTGGAACGATTTTGCGGAGAAGGAGGCCCGCAATGTGTGGGACTTCACGCACAAGTTTATTGCCTTGGATCATACCAAAAAGGCCCAGGGCAACGAGCTTGATGAGCTCAATGCCCATCGTTTCTTGGAGCAGATTAATGAAACCATGACAGTTGCCTCAATGAGGGAGCTGCTGCGTGGTGTTGGTGTACAAAAGATTAAATACGTGCCTCTTGTGCATTACCTGATCGCTCGCTACAAGGTTCCCCTCCTCCAATAACAGTGTGCAAAGTAGCCCCCCGTTTCTTATGCCCATGTATCCTGTGCTTGATCACACAGGCAAATGTGCACAAATTGGTGAACGCAGTGCAAGGAGACAACCAGGAAGAGGTTGAGAGAGCACAACAAATGCTCAACGCGGCTCAACAAGCCTGCCAGGATGCAGAGAAGAGAGACAATGAGGCCCGCACAGCTCAACAAGAGCTTGATAAAGCCCTCAGTGAGCTCAAGTAAAGATCGTTTCCTACCTCGCTGCATCTGCCCTGACAACATGACCATGGTCATGATCTTTATGTTACCATCCATTCACTAGCACTAAATCTTCTTTCAAAACAAAAGGGCCCAAGAGGAGTCTTACAATAGCAAGACTCAAGAGCTGACCAAAAAGAGCGAGGAAGGAGGCGCTGTGTCTCGCAACAAGGCAAAGGCAGAGCTTGCCCAGCACCTGGCAGAGGACCCACTGCCCTTGCGCCGTGCCAAGATCACCACTGAAGCCGCCCACAAGAAGGCAGACAAGGTAATTAATTAATCTATTTCTTTTTACATAAAAAAAAAAACTTTTGATGCATCATTCACATCGATTGACGCTTGCTTGCTCTTCTTCTTTTGTTTGATGTGAAAGGCTGCAGCTGCTGCTGCCGAGGCACTCGAGAAAGCTAAGAACAGTGTTGCAGAGGCAGAGTCCTTCTTGCACGAAGTATCGAGCCGAAGCGGAAGCGCCAAGGGCATTCTCTGGTGGATGGACCAAGAGCTACAAGAGGCCAGGAAGTACATGCCTCAGAAGAAGGGTGGCATTTCCAAATCCTAAAAATCATCACACCACGATGCATGAGTGGTAGTGTGTCCTTTTCTGTCGCCCCACAACTTGTTATGCATAAATGAAAACAAAATTGAAATATAAAAAAAGTTAAATGAATTGGCATCAAAAATCTTTTTGTGGACTATCGGTCAGAGATTATTGCTCGCCACTTCACCTCAGCTCCATTAGAAAAAAAATAAAGAGAGATGAACGCAGAAGAGAAGAGCCAACTCAAAGCAAAAGTGCTGCGTGGCGCCTCGAGTGTCGTTGAGCTCGAGTATGGCTACGAGCTGAGGTGAAGTGCGCCCCAAAGATGTTGAGGGAAAAAAGGAGCTCTCATTTTATTGTTGATGTCCTAATCTGCCAATCTTAAAGATTTCCAGGCACAGAGGACTGGGGAGTGACACTGGCGCAGTTCATAACTGCAGAGAGGAAGACATATTCGTTCATGCGGTATGAATTAGTTTTCCCTCCCGACTTTGGCGAGATCTCCCTCAAGTTACAGGCACAGGGGGCCTTGGTTGCACATGTAAAGCAAGCATTCCAGAGGGAACTTGAGGCTTTCAGGAAGAACCACAAGTAATATCAATAAACAACGTTTGAGATAAAGAAAAAAGAGGAAGAGGCACCTATGGGGATTGAACCCATGACCTTCAGTTTACAAGACTGACGCTCTACCACTAAGCTAAGGTGCCTGATATAGTGCACGTCTGCCTTTAACATATTTATACGCAATCCTCAGCATCTCAGACTCCTGTCTCCACCACAACCTGCAAAAAAGAGCCCTAAAGCAATAGTAAAGTTCTTAGAACAACATCTGTGCGCATATTTTTCTTTTCTTTCTTCTTATTTAACTTTGCTCCCATTGAGGTTTTCATACAAAAAAGTGTTTGTGGTTACAAAAAAAATAAAATAAATAAAAATTGTAAATACTTCCAAGATGTTAGTCATGTCTTTATTTTAAATAGTGATACAGCACGTAGAGATACAATATACCACTGTTCCCAAGCTCACTTGAGCTTGTTGGTTCTAATTAGCAACAAGAGTAGCATTAAGTTAAAGTTTGTTTTATTTTGCACCAGGTCACACCACTTAAGCTATGCTACAATGTCACCAAGGAGTGATTACTGTTACTATGGTTAAAGAGAGATCATGATTCTGGGCCTTTTTCAATGGTTAAAGAGAGATCATGATTCAAGGCCTTTTCCACAGGGGATGCAAATTCACCAACTGATTTGCTCAAACAATTGTAAAGACAGGAAGCTTCCTGTTGTGAGATCCTTTTTCTATCAATTTTCTTGGCCTATGCTTAATACAAATAAATAAAATTTTTAGAAGGGCATGGATGAAACTCTCAAAGCACAAATTGGCAAATGGAATGAACTTCTTGGACACGAAACTGCTTGTGTTTCATTTATTTCCAATGATGAGGATCTCGTTGATGTGTTAGAGAAGGTTGCATTGGTATGCTTTTTTCCCTAAATTATAAAGTTGGCCAAGGAGTCCTTTTAATCTGCACCACAATAGCATCTGCAAGACATTTCTATTTCAGATCTGCCACTTGGCCTGGGCAAAATGATCAGCAGGTTCTACCTCCCCCCCCCCAAATGCATTTGTTTGGGCTTAGGTATCTCCCTTTCAAGGCTTTGCTTGGTGGATGGGCTTTTCATGTCCCACCGCATGGCTTCAGCGCTTGTGGCATGCATCGTGAGTCTCACCTGTTGTGGTGTTAAGTGCAGCCCTGACATAACAGTTCAAAAACGGTTTGGGCAGCCCACACAAACAAAATGATTCAAAGACATGCATGCATCTTCTTTTTGCTTGGACAAGTTGTTGAAGTCTTCCATTAGCATTGGTGCGTGGACAGGACAATTTCTGTACAGAGCTATTTCTCCTCCTGAACTACAGGCCTTTCTCACAAGTGAGGATACAAAAATGATGACACATCTGGGGTATGATAAGGAGCACCTTGAAGTGGCAATCCTTTCTGAGATGCTGTTTACCATTCTCCAAAAACTGAAGATGGACCATCGTCACACTGTAGGTGAAAAACAACAACCTCTTCTGCTGCTTGCTCTTACAACTTGTAAATCACAGGCGGAGAGATTAGAGCAAGAGCTTTCGACCCTGAATGACTTCTTGCCACTCCTGGACGCCATAGCACAGAATCAAATAATCGAGAATCACATAGAATTCTGTGTGATAGAAGACCTGGTTAGAATCATCTGCAGAGCCAACAGGAGAACTGCAATTGATGAGATACTCTCATCATCCAAATTCTTCAGATATATTTTGGACCTCCACAGGGACAGATATTATGAACAGTTTGATTCTTCGACACGTCTGCTATTGTGGGTCAATTCTAACAAACTGTTTTGCCGTGAGGTGCAGTATAAGCTGTGCCTAGTACCCACCACCATAAAATTTGGCTCTCATCATTTCAATTCATTCATGTCAGATCCTGGAGCTAGTGCAGCTGTTGGCCAGGCGCCCCTTCATCAGTCGCGAGGCTCTTGACCGAGATTCCAAATTTAAAGAGATTGTGAGCGGCCTTGTCAAGCATCCTCTACTCTATCAGGTATGAATCTACTTGGCAAGTGGGGCTCTAATGGTTCCATTGGCCGCATAACCAGAGTCTTAATATACCTGTTTATAAAGGAAGCTGTACATATTTTGGGCACGTTACTCATTGAAACCGGCGCAGACTATCGCCTTGCTCGCTTGATGTTTTGGATCAACAAATCTTTCCTGCAATGCCTGCAAACAACCACCCAGCCAGATAATTCAATATATTATCAGGTAAGTAATAGTTTATTCTTAACAGCAAGAGTGAAGGGTAGACGATTTTTTTAAAAAAATCCTCTCTCTTCATCTATCAGAGCATGTTTCCATTACCTTCGGCGTTGTATTCCTATTTTCCGGCATCCTTGCATGGTTTTATGGCACTTTGTGTACAACCCACCTGCACAGCAGAGCATTTGCACAACATTGTGCAAGAATGCAAACAACCTTTACTCGAAAATGGTATGTAACATCCATCTCAAACTGTGTGTGTGTGCCCCATTTGTTTGTTGGCTGACAATGTTAGTTCTTTTTTTCAGCTGCAAAGGACTTTTGGATGATGCAAGTGATCTTCATGGACACCCTGCTACACGCAATATCTTTAGCCGTCGCTCCAAGTTCAAGCGCAGAAATAACTAAGGAGGCGATCGAGTATGTTACATCATTCTTGTTGCCTCCATTTTCTTTGGACCAGGGTGCAGATTTCAAAACGGGTGAAATGGAGCTTGGGGGTATGAAACACCAAGAGGGCATGACCAAGTGGCTTTTGGACCTTGTGGCGTTGATAAAAGGTTTGCTCCTCTTCTTACGAGCATGTTCTTCACAATTGTTTTTTTTTGTCATTTATTTATTTATTTAATACAATGCTATGCTAGACGGAACACAGAACGGATCTCTTTCATCTCAGATGCATGGTAAACAGTTTGACATAAAGCTCAGCGAGCATATAATCACTCTACACTTTTTGCTGCTATCTGTCCCTTATTGTTGTTCGCCCCACGCAGAGCTTGATAATTTGGTAACACAGCGTGAGTGTGTGTGTGCTCCTTCTATCACAAAAACCCAAAACTAACATTAAGCTTTTTGACAGGTGCAGTGGATTTTCAAGGAAGTCAGGAGTGAAGTTGTGGCAGGAACTGTTTTGGACATCTTGGATTGGTTTGCAGAGCAGCAGCACCTGATGGAACGACGACGATTGCTATCCCAACGCACATCACTTCACGCACCACCCAAGCTGCTGTCAGATGACCCTCTGTTCAAAGAATCGCTGTGCAAGAACTACTCCTTGGTCGCTGAACACGCTGCCCAGAATTGCCAACAATCCAAGCAGCAACAGCAGCAGAACAACAACAACAAATCGTTGATCGAACAAGATCTGCGCAACAGAGTGATGTCCTTCAAGACGTCTTGTCTTCATTAGCAGCAAATTAACAACAACGACCACTTTGTAAAAAAAGACCGTAAGTGGGTGTGTGTGTCGTGCAGAGAGCTCTGTTGTGGTGACTGACGATTTTTTTTTATTCACATAATAACTTAAGTGGAGTTGGCCGTAACCATGGGTACATGAGTTTTTACAACAGAGGTCCAAGGTCTTGCGCCCATCGGCGAACTTGGGTTGGAAGTACCCCATATGGGGCGGGGTGGGCTCGTCGAGCTTGATCCGCTCCATGAGGGGTAGCCAAAGGTGTTTACATTTTGATCTAAATTCACAAGTTCTGATTCAACGAGCTGGATGCCAGCTTGTCTGGTACCTGGATTTAGAATTACAGCCTGAACAAGAGTTGATTCACTCTTGGCTTCAGAAGGTGTGTGTACAGAAGGCTTGATGAAATCCGGAGAGCCAAGGCGGGTTTTTCTTGTGGGAGAAGATTGTGCCGTTGGCATCATCTGTTCAACCGCATCCAAACCCGGAGGCCCATTAGAGGTGTATACAAAAACAGTTCGATGTGTCTTGAGAAAGCGAACTTCCACACAACCTGGGTCTATCCAAATAACGAAGCTATCTTTTGGTACACGCAAATGTAAATCATTGACCCTGGCTTCTTTGGCGGCTTTCTTCAAGACATTATCAATCGTGTACTCATCCGTCAAGATGGATCTGTATCCTTGTCCTTGCCACGGTTTTTCGCTGTACCAATGTCCTGCATATTTGTTGAGCAGCAGGTTCACGAGCACATTTTCAAATTGGTGCACCTGATCGGGTGCCACGTTCGTTGTGTCCAAGTTCGCAATGAACCATTTTACAGCAGCTTCTACCTCTCGTTTCATTGAACTGATTGTGTGTGTTGGGGGCAAAATCAATTGATGGCAACAGGCGCTGTGCGTTTTTCTCTTCTTAGCTGGGAAGGTGTTCACAAAGGGGGGCTGAAATTGAATGCTTTTGTGTTGTCGTGTGTTCGAATTTATGTGAAATGAACTGACTTCGGCAAAATTGGCTGACTGTGAAACTGCCATCTGCTTTGCCCAGAAAATTCCAGGGATGAGACAGGTTAGGTAATCGAAAACGGAGATCCCTCCAATACCCAACGGAAATGACCCCTCCTAAACCCCGAACCAATCATTATGTTGTTTCTACCGATGGCACTCTGCGGTTCGTCCCGGAATTCGCCAGTTTTTCTTGATTCTAGGTATTTCCCGCAAATTTGAAATTCTTGTCTTGTCACAAGCTTACCACAACTTCCCACAACGGCCCGTGAAAAAGTGACTGTTGTCGCCGAGATACACCCAATGGCCGCTTTGTGCACAACCCGAAAGTTTGTTTGTTTTCTGTGTGGCGCAGAAGAAATATTGTTCCTTCCGGCTGTAGCATTTTATGTTTGTTTCACACTTTTAATTTATTATTATTTTTTTTTTCATCGTCATTATTGAAATTATGTCTTTTGGCAAATGTGTTAAAAAAAAATGTGTTTGAACAGAAAAAAAAAACAAGACAAAAATACATAGGTACAAGAGGTTCTCTTGAGTTGCTGTTGCGTCAAGTTCTCAGTCATCCTGCATGTCTTTCATCAAAAGGTCTTTGGCCTCGTTTATTTTGGAGGCCAAATAATCAGAGCCTCCATTGTCTGGATGGTTGGCCAACATGATGCGCCTGTGAGCCAGCCTTATCTTTTCCTTTGATGCACTTTGCCTATTAGCCACCAGCAGATACAGATATGCAAATAAGATCAGAGAGCGACCAGAGCAGATTGGCTCTTCCAAGAGATTATTAGCACTTCTGTTAAATCTTATTAACAGACTTATACCTGACTCCCAATATCAGTGCTGCTTCTGGTTTGGTCATTTCAGGCTCAAAGCCACCCTTGTAGTATGGCTTTAGTGTTGGACCTCCTGCGGTCAGATCTTAGAGAGCTAAGCCTCTCAATTTCTTTTGGGTTTGGGCATACTGACCCCCTTTTGGAAGATTGATTTTTCCAGCTTTATAGCGCTTATACACATTGACAGCCACACGGGAACCCAAAGCCAGGCCTGCCACTGCAATACCTATCCCCAGAAGCAATGCCTATTTTTGAGATGTCAGAATAAGAACTCTTATCTGTTTCTTTAGAGGTTCTCAAGGATCAGCAGCGCTTGGCATTAAAGAGTGAGTGGGGTGGGTTGCACGCAGTTGAATTTACCATTCCAATGCACCTTGCCACTTGTCACTAGATTAATCTTTTCTTTTTATCAGAGTTGGGAGCTTCAATGATAAAACAAACAAAAAAAAACCAAATTGTTTGAAAATTTAAACTATAATATAAATTCTAGGAAATTAAGTGCAGACGTTACATTTGTCTGCACAACGTCCAGAAAAGACTGTGATCACATCACATCGATCAGATAATGGACAGTGAAAAGGATTTAGACGAAACGACCTCCCCCTATGAGATGGAAACAGCTGGCACGCAAGGTATTATTAATTAACCGCCCCTTGGCAAAGATCTCGCTCCATTCCTTTATGGAACACTTGCAACATATGAATTCATCTTAACTAACCTGTGCCACAGCCTCAGAGGCTTTTGTACCAGTGATTGTGATAACAGGAGCTAGCTCGGGGATAGGAGAAAACTTGGCCCTGCAGTATGCATCAACTCGACCGTGCAAGTAAGCTCTTCTCACCAAATCCAAAAACCCCACAGGCCATACCCCCCATGGCGCAAATTGATGAAATTACTATACTAGACTGGTATTGGCAGCTCGATCTAAGGACAAATTGCGCAAGATTGCAGCTCAGTGTCGCAAGTTAGGATGTGAGGCTGCCGTGGTACCGACAGACGTTTCCAAATCCAAACAATGCAAGTATGTATATGCCTTTGCCAAGTGGCCAAAGTTGCCAGTAACAGACTTCAAGAGAAGGACTCATACAATTTGGCCAACAGAATGCTTATATCAGAGACAATAAGAATCTTTGGGCGGCTTGATATTCTGGTAACTGTTTAGACTGTTCAGCCTATTGCAAGAGAGATAAATATGTTCTCAGTTGGGTAGTTAGTTTGGAACGCTTATATAAAATTGCACAGGTTCTTAATGCAGGCGTATCAATGCACATGAAATTTGAGGACTTAAAGGTATGTTGCATAAAGACTATTCAAGTATAGATAGAATTACACACGTGTGGCCTGTTTCTTCTTCTTGTACGGCAGTTGCTGAGAAAGCTACAACTTGGAGTAACATACAACATAACAAACAAACAAAACAGGATTTAGAGCTGTTCCACAAACTTATGGAGATTAATTATTTTGGCTATGTATATTGCACATTTTTTGCATTGCCATACCTAAAGCAAAGCTCTCAGCCTCGGATCATTGTAGTAGGATCCTTATCAGGTATTGAAGGCATCACAACTTTATTCCACTGAAAAAAAAAATCTGTTTTACACAGTGGAATTCTGTTAATGAATTAGGAGAGACAGGAGTGCCACTACGAACAGGCTATTGTGCTTCCAAATTTGCTGTAAATGGTTAGCACAGCAAATCCTATTCATTTGTACAAACGCTCTACTAACCCAGCATTCTGCATGCAGGCTTTTTCGAGTCACTGCGCACTGAAATAGGCTCTGTTGTGCCTATAACCATTGTTTCTCCAGGTTAATTCCAAGCAAAATAGTGTTACTTACAGTGGCCTTACAATCACTATTCCTTCTTTCAAATTGCACCAGGTTATGTTGATACTAATATACGACAGAACTCCTATGGGCCTAAAGATTTTAATCCCAATGCTGGTGGAATGATGTCCCCCAAGGTAACTGTGTTTTCTGCTGTTTCAGTTCGTTACACTTGTTCTTGATTTATCTATCTTAACACTTCTCCTTCAAATCACACAGAGATGTGCTGAACTTATTGTTGATGCTGCAGATTCAGTAAATATATGCCCACTTTTTTTTTAAATATTGCCCGCTTAAGAGTTCTATGTTTTTTTTTTTTTTTTTTGGATCAAACCTCTGATCTGTTGTCACGACAGGGCAAACGAAAGGTGGTCTTGACTTTGAGTGGGAAGATGGTGTATGCTCTAAGACCCTTTATTCCTGATGTCATTGACGGCTTTGTGCGTCGAAGAGCCATGCAAAAGGAACACAAAAAAGCAGCATTATAAATTCGTACAGATGTGTTTTTTCAGTTGTTTCGAAAACAGAATACAACAATAATTGAATTGGAATGATGGGTGTTTAACAATGCAAGTTCCAGACAAACTTAAGTTTTTTTTAATTAGCCCAGTCCGATGTATTCAAAACATCGGGTGTGCAACAAACGAAATCTGTGCCTGTAAAGGAATGATCGGAATGTTGATTGCTCTCAAAATTCTTGCAGGAAAGAAGAAACATTAGTTTTTTCTGTGAATAAAGAAACACAACACACCACACAACGTTTTCTCTCTTTCTTGTAACGCACAACCACTCCCAACCAAGGACAATGCAAGCCACACTAACCACACAGAAACTGAAGCCGCTGGCTGATAGTAATGATATTTCTTTGTCTTTATTTCTTGCTGTTGAGGTTTGTTGCTGATGTTGCTTATGTGTTGTGCAGAGTCATTGAAGCCTTTGGTGCTGCTCGCATGTGGATCATTTTCGCCAATCACAAACATGCACCTTCGCCTCTTTGGTAACTCCCGTGAGCGCAGAAAACTAATCTTAATCTTCCCCCCTCATTAACTTTTATTGTGACAATAGAGGATGCAAAGGATTGGTTCAAAGTGAGAAAAATGGGTTTTGAGGTTTGGCATAAACTGCCTGCCTAGATTTAACAAGTTGCTAGGACTCACATGCTTTTATCTGTTGCACAGGTCATTGGCGGTTATCTGTCTCCGGTCACCGATGCATATGAGAAAAAGGTATATGGAGCTGAAGTGCACATATGCTTGTACTTCGTCAATTCACCACTTAACAACCAAGGTCACATACTAGGGCCTTATAGCAGCCAAGCACAGAGTGGAGCTTTGCAAATTGGCAGTGAAGGATTCAGACTGGATCATGGTATATTGCATTCTTGTTTGCCTTCTTCATCAATGGCATTCCAGAAGTAAATCTTTTCATATTTTCAGGTGGACGACTGGGAAGCCAACCAACCAGGCTACCAGCGTACTGTGGTAACTCTTCAACCTCATTCCCACAGTGCATAAGTAATTAGTTTGGATGATGTGCATTTGCAGGTTGTGTTAGACCACTTTGATAGATTGCTCAACTCAAACTTGAAAGAAGGCGAGCCACACATACAGCTGATGCTTCTTTGTGGCGCTGACCTGTTGGCTTCCTTTAACACTCCTGGGGTTTGGGCCGAAGAAGACGTAACAACCTTCCCTTGTCCCCTCTTATGCCTACAACATGTTCTTGAATATTTGTTTCCCCATGTTGTGGTTGGCACCAACAGATGCATACTATCTTGGGCAAGTATGGAGTTGTATGCATACAAAGAGAAGGAACAGACCCAATTAAAACAATATTAGCCAACGACATCCTCTTTCAGCATCAGGTATGCAAAAACACATCATGATGACCCAAGAAGAGAGCAGCCACAGTAACTAACCATAATGTCTGTTTGCTCATTTTAGACAAATATCCATCTAGTACCTCAGTGGATCCCTAATGATATCAGTTCAACAAGATTACGGTAAGAACAAGCGCATTCATTGATATGTCTTTCTTTCTTTTCTCTTTTCTCTAAAATTTGACCCTTTTTTTTAAAAAAAAAAATCTCACTTCATCATCAGGCTGATGCTGTCAAGAGGCATCTCCATCAAATATTTCACACCTGATGCAGTTGCAGATTACATCGCACAGCATGGCCTTTTTCGTGAGAAGCCAAGGTCCTTGTAACCGTATCATTCATTTACACTGAACATGTAGTTTACACAAGAGCCCTTTTGTTGTTGCTGTGTTGTTTGGTTGTACTCTTTCTTCACACTGTGCTTCTCCCCTTGGTAGAGTAGTAAATAGTGCAGCAATTGCATTGCTCTTTTTTTTTCCAGCACCAATAAATAATTTACTCACTGTTTATTATTGTTTTATTGATTCTGGTTGGTACAAATCCTCCTTTTGATTTATCACTGGAACGGATATATTGGCCGATTAACAATGGGGTTTTTTGCCCAAATGGTGACAATTTGTGTTTATTTTGGTGGCCGGAGTTTAATTAAAAGCCTTTTCTCTTCTTTTATGCCAAAGGAACTGTTTGGCTTTCATTCTTTGGCGCTTGTGGCGATCATCACCATAAGCTGATATGGCCACCACCATCAGTGCAGCGCTTGCCAATGATACAGGGAGCATGAAGGACTTGCTCATCACCAGTGCCCTTTGTGAGCTTACCCTGGCGGTGTACTTGGGCCTATTGCTTGTCTACTATGTTCTGAAAGGCCCCGCTGCAAGCAAAGGCTTTCTCTTTCTCCACAGCAAAGCACGAATACTGCAGGCCCACATCGACTACACCCTGATGGCACTGCTACAGTTGGCCATAGCCAGCGTGCACACAAACTTGCCCACGTATGCTGTCTACTTGCTAATCTTTGGCTCGTGGGGCAATCCCACCATCTTTTTGGTCTACGCGTTGACACCGCAGCACACACACAAGAAGCTCATCCAAACGGTGCCCAGTTCTTTTAGCCTTATCAGCTTGCTCATAGCCTACCCATGGATACTCCATGCTTGGCTTTACCGTCCTTTGTGTCTTGGTGATCAATAAAAGAAACTCTCTTTCTCCTTACTGGGTACCGTTGTGGCCATCTGTAGCAATGCCCTGGGATCTTCTTGCAAGGAGAAGGAGGAAGAAAAAAAGTGTTATCATTAAGAAGGTACCCCTTAATACTTCTTCTTCGAACAAGGGTTGTTTTTTTTTTKGTTTTGTTTTTTTTTTGGCAAAGCCAGCCCACACACCACAATGGAAACTTTGCCGCCTGCCCAAAAGGATGGTTTTGAGATCAAGAAGTTGAGCGAAGTTGATGTTCAACAGTGCATAGCGCTTGTGGCCCAAACTTTTGCAGAGGGAGAGCCTCTGATGAGATTTTATCTCAAATCTGCAGATCAAAATCAAGCCTTTGCAAGAGATTTTTGCACCCAAGCCGCCCAGCAAGACAACTCCTTTGCTGTAGTGAAAGGGGACCAGATTGTGGCCTTCATTCTGGCAGATGACCTCTACTCTCCATTCACTCTCTCTGAAGAGGCGCTAAACCCCCGCATGGCAACAATCTTGTCCATCGTGGAACTTGTTGAGCACAAGTTCAGTGAGAAACACCAAGTGTCGCCAGGGCAGTACTACCATCTCTTCCTCATTGGCACTAAGAAGGGATATGAAGGCAAAGGCATCATGAAGTGGCTCGTGCAGTTCGCATTGGACTTTGCACGAAGAAAGGGATTCACAGGCTCGGTGGTGGAGGCATCCAACTTCATTACAAAGAAGATCTGCTCTGGATTTGGCTTCACAGACTTTGTGAGTGTGGAATACGAGACTTATGAACACGAGGGCATCAAACCCTTTGCTGGCATCACCAAGGAAGATCCAAACAACAGCCACATCACCTTCATGGTGCGTTCACTCTAAGAGACACACATATCGGGCAAATGGTTTAAAGATACCTTTTTTCAAGATGTGTGTTGCCAACACACAGAAATGGAAGAATCACTCTGACATTTTGGTCTTAATGGCGTGGAGTGCCATCTGCAGCTCTTGCAACTCTTGCATTTTGCCATCAAGTTCAGACTTGGCCTTTTGCAGTTTAGCTTCGTTGTTGTCCAATAAAGAGTGCATGTGCCCAACGTTCTTGTTCAATTCCTCTTCAAGCTTGGTTTGAAAGACCGTACTTGCAAAACCATGCAAATCTGCAATTTGACCACACAATTTGTTTCTGTATATGGTTAAGGTTAATGCAAACAGGAATTAGCATTGGGAATGAAGTTGGACAACATGTACATTCTAGCAGTTAGAATTGAAAGAGCATATTCATTTACCTCATCATTTCCCATTTGACTCTCCACATGTGCCTCGAACCTTGCAAAACACATACGTGAGGAGACAACTCTTCCAATCGTGGTGTTGTGTTATTATTATTATTTACCTGAGATTAAAAGGGCTGGTCCTGCTATGGCAGACACTAATTCAAGGGGAGAGCTACACAAGGAGCATAAAATGAGCCCCATGGACACAGAACCCCAGGTAATAGCCCTCGTTGCTTGCAAATACCTAAGAACAAAGAGGCGGGGATATTACATATAAATATATATCCCTTGTGTAAGTTTTTTTTAGCATTGTAGAGCATGAGTTCAACTGCTTGTACCGTTTCAATGACATTTTATGTTGGTCAAAGGCTGCTTGTGAGGCTATGCCGTATCTAGTACTATCCCTACCTAATAAAGTCAACAACTAATATTAGAATAAAGAGACATTTGTAAAAGCTGCAATGAAGTGAAGGTAGCCGAGTACCAACAAGAAACTCAGCATTATAGTTATTGATTATGTGCTCCACTGGGCTGTGAACCGTTCTATCGGAGGGAAAGCTTCCTGGACTTGTGTAGTGTGATTCTTCTATTTGTGATTCACTGCGAGACTCTTTAATGTTAGCTAAGAGAGAGAGAAAAAAAAATTTGTAATGTATGCTCTTGTGGCGAGACCGAGCACCTATTCTGTTTGTCATCCGAATCAGCGCGGATGATCTCTCTGTAGTTTCTGTCCTCTTCTTGCTTTAAATGATTAATAGCATTGCAAAGACTGTGCCATTGGCCTTCTGAGGATCGGTGAACCCATGACTCCGCACCATTCCATAGTTGCCCAATATCTCCTGGCAAATTATTCTTTTCATATATTCTTTCCAAATCATTCCCAAAAGTATGGTCAGCTTGCTACATAACCAAGCGAATGTTAGTGCAATGCTATTAAAGGAATTGAATAAGACCCAAGAGAGAGGCTAAAAGAAAGTCCACAAAGAGGCATACCTGATTTTGGAGTTTTTGTAACAGAAGCACGTGTGAAGAGGGCCTTTGATCAAAATACGCATTCACATTCCCAGTCACTCTGTCAAAGATCTGTGACAGGTCTATGGACAGAAAGAAAGGAATAAATATTGCTTTGATTAGGAAGGAAATATGAAACAATAATTGTCAAGTTCACTCACCCGATAGATAAGATTTGATCGATGACTGCGCCTCAGCTGTAGAAAACGAATTGGTGCAATATTGATTTCATTTCAGCATCCATTTTGGCATATGAGAAATAAGGTTAGGTTACCTTGATAGCCAGAGAGTTGTTCTTTGAGTTGTTGCAATTTATCAGACGAAGAATTAATAGCAGCAAGCTGTTTTTGCAGAGATTCACACATGTGCTCGTGAAATCTCTGGCCAACAGCTGCAAGAATGAATATACAACAAGGCCACTTAGATCCAGAAACATAAGGGAAAGGAAGCCTTCCAAAGGGACATGGAGGGGTACCATAAGCGGTATTGGCTTTGTGTAAAAAACAATGGTTTTCGTTCAGCTGGTTACTTATGAACGCGTGCAAAGACTCAATGCCACTTTCATCTATCAACTGTTCATATGTCTCCATGTCGCAAGAGGCCTCATAAGCTTTTAAGGCCTACATGGTGAGGTAAGAAACTGAAGAAAAGCACTCAAAGTGTAATTTACTGTACAAACCTTATATGCTGATACAGGGAAGATTGTAACCTGACCACCAGGTACAATATTTTGAGTGTGTTCCGTTAGAACGTGCAACAATTGGTCCAAGTTTGTTCTCTTATCTTGTGCATCGCCACGCAAGATATCCACTTTGTTCAATACCAATGCAACCTTCGCACAGAAGTAACACGTTAACTAATTATTCCATAAGAGCTAAGCTAGCATATAGGAGGAACCCTTTTGCCCAAGTGGACAATGGATTTAAGAAAATCTCTTTCGCTCCTCGAAAAGACTCGATCTGCAGAGAGCACAAAAAACACTGTATCCGCCTTTGGGATGAGCTGGCTGGTCACGGTGTCATGTTTATCTATGATACTGTGCATACCTGAACTCACACAATAAGCCTTCTTTGTCTCCTAGTATACTTTTAAAGGAGTCTTACCTGGCGTATCAAACAATTCCAACCTATTGTCTCTGAGCCATGGTGTTGGATGGTATATTACCAGTTGGCCCTCTCTATCCTTCAACTGATAAGACCTTTCCCCCCACCTGATGCTGGCAACTTGAGAAGTAGAGACCCTCCATGGAGTTTTTGAACTTAGTTTAAGAACTGAACAGAACATGAAGAAGCTATCTATTTACCATACGTCATCCTTGAGTAAAGGTGTTTGCAGAAGCGCATTGATCAGAGACGATTTCCCCACAGAGAACTCACCTGCAACTACGATTCTAAAGTAACTGCTCATATCTTGTGCAGCTTCACTATTGTTTTAAATGGGTCAATCTTGTGCTTGCTGTGTTATATGACATATCTGAGAATTACTCACTTTAATGTCTGCTTCCAGCGCTCTAGCCTCATGTAGTTGCAGCTGCTTGCCTCAGCTTGGCTCAGTGGCTTTATCATTGGCATTTGCAAGGCAGCCAGTCGTTTAAGCAGGCCCTCCATGCTTTCAAGGATTAGTGTTTTATCTTTTGAGAGACACGTGCTAGAGCCATTTAAGCTTTTCTGATCAGGCCCAGTCATTGAGGTGCCCAAAGCAATGCCACCATTCAAAAAATGGTTATGCTTCAGAGCTGCGCCCGATAATACAGAATTGTTGTTGATAGTAACATCAGAAAAGATGCCCTTGCCAACAGATTCTGAAGTTTGGAAAGGAGGTTGCTGGTTTGATTGCACGCTGTTCGACGGAGAAGATTCCCAAGAGCTGATGTTAAAGGCAGCCATCCTACTTAGCCTCACTAATTTGCTTTAGCTGACATTTCTAAGTGGCTTGGAGGGATTCAGGAAGGGGAACCTGGTGTGCCGTTTGCAGGCCTGCACAGCTGCAGTTGTGACACAATGTGATTCCTTCTTCGTTGAATGTGCCTCAGCATCTTTGGCAGGAATTCTTTCCTAACAATTACTATTTTCCTACTTCAAGTAAAGTGGGCGAATGCTTCAAAGGGCCAAGCCTTCGCCACATGTTTGCTTCCCAAAAAACCAATGCATTCTTGGGTTGTGAGTTCTACACTGTTGTTGTGGTTTCAATATCACTGTTTTGGCCACGAATTTTCAACACCAGGCAGGAGTGGGTTTTCCGGCATTTTTCCGGGATTTTCAGTCATTGTCCTGGACGTAATACTTAGTGTGGGGGGGGGGAACAGATTTCTTTTCGCTTTGGCAAAGTGTTTGAGCGAACTCTCTTCCTTTTTGTCTGTTTCTGTTTAGCCCTGTGCAATACTGAGCACTTTGCAGTTTGTTGACGTATTCAGCCCTTGAAGAAAAAGGTA